>CAKAEH010001925.1:0-165603 GCA_916381525.1 Cercopithifilaria johnstoni | reverse complement strand
GAGAGACACAAGAATTCAGAGAAAATCCTGAAAAAAATCGTAAATTAAAAGATTTTTAAATATTCTTCAAAGTAAAATATTTTCAAGTGGTTTTTTGCTTTCCTCTTTGTATCCATATATGAATTTTTCAATAGTCTCCAACTTTGGATTTTTGCATCTTTTTGGTATAGTCTTTTCAAGTATTCTAAAATCTATATTTTAGAATACTTGAAAATCTTTTGATTTTGAAACGGAAATTCAGTTTTTTTAAGATAAGGTTTTATCCGGCACAGTTAAATACAGGATCTTAATCTCAATCCACAAACAAGCAGCATTACAGATTTGTGGTTGAAATTCAGCAATTCACGTCTCAAACTATGTGTTAGTTTCAACTGATAAGCAAATGAATAATTTGAATTTATGGATGAGATTTAATTTTTTTCTTCTTAATTATTATTAGCTACTAAAGTGTCCATTTCTGCAGAAAATTTTTTTCAGTTATTTTTTGGCAATTTTTTCAAAAATATTTGAGATGTCGTTGTAATTTTGGTTAAAGTGACATCTGCTCACAAAGTGTATTATTCCTCTTTTCGTCGAACTGAAACCAATTTGCACATGTACTTTTCTAAGTCTCTTTTTGTTTTCTCTTCTTCCAAATGTCTATGTAAAAAAAAAGATTGCCTTAAACTAAAATCGCATGTTACATTAAATTCCTTGATACATTTCCGCCAAAATTGGTTTTTCCTAAAATTTTCCCGAAATGTGTTGAAGGACTGATTTTTTGTTTGATAGAATTTTGGTAATGCTTAAAAGACAATATTCACTCTTTGAATATCAATGGACTTTCAGTTTAATATAATCTCATTTGATATGATTTACTGGAAATTGTTATATTCTATATCTCAGCGTCGGAGACAGTTTCGTTTTTTTGCAACATCCTTTCTTTGTTCTTTAAAGAAAAAAATCCGGAAAAAATATGGAAGGTTTGCAAGCATGAGTTTGTAATGCATAGAGTTAGATATTTTAATCACCTTTGATATTGTCTCTCTGACTGATTTGTCACAGAAAGTAAAATATTCATGAAAAAAGAATTGAGTAATTTTCCTCATTTTTGAATTTTTCTCCCCCCATCGAATCATGATTATTTCGCCGAACAAATTTTCTAGTGACAAAGGTTGATTCATTCCATTTTCGTTATTGCTTGAATTCTGTTTCATACTTCCTAGCTGGAGAGAAATGCCATACATAGTGCCTTGCTCTGTTTACAGGAAAACATTTTGACTTAGCAATTTTTAAAATCATTGAGGAGTTTGATAAGAGATTTGAAAAATCACCACCGACTTCGAACTCTTTAGTTTTTCCGAAATTTTGAAATTCTTAAAAAGTTCATTCTGAACTTCACAAATTGCGCTGTCCTATCCTATTTCAGTGTTCACTGAATGTTTACCATATAGGATAAAGAAATATATTGACCGCATTGCATTGTGTTCTTTACCAATCAATATGGACAGATAATGAGATCTGATAAATGTAAGGAATTACTGTGTAAGGAAGTGTAAGAAAAAGAATGTATGGTTTGTATGGTTTATCCTATGTATGGTTTTCCAGGAAGTAAAGAAAATTAAAGATGAAGAAGGACTGCGACGATTTATGTTACATCATGGTGAGCATATTGTTAATCGAGTAGCTGATGAAGTGGATCGTATTGAAGATGTGATCATCAAGAAGCATCCGGATGTGAAGCATGTTGATTTGGAACCGCTGTAAACTACTGTAAAACATTATCAATTTAAGTGAAGAAAATTCTTGAATGATTTCGAACTATCTCAATTAGGAATAAGAACATCTTTTATCAATTTCTTTAAGCTTACATTTGTTGAGAGAAACATGACTTGGATCTTCGTCTATGTATAAAAAATAATCTTTATATTCAGTTTTGGATTCTAAAAAATCACTTACGGTCACAAATCTAAAAATATACAAATTTCGGAATTTTAATTGAGCTGCGGTTTTTTTCTTTTCATGTTTTGTTTTAAAGTTATTGTACATGTTATATGTTTTACACTTTCTAACCTTTGTATTCACTTATCTGTGATACTTCCAGCCCATTTTGACTTATTATATTTTCGCAATTTCCCAATTAGCTATCCATATGTTATGTTCAATAATATCCTCATTTCCACGATGTATCATCCATCTTCGAGATGCATCCGATATGTATAATGCATGTTTTTAAGACCGCATAAATAGCTCTTTTCAAGAAGAAAGAAACAGATCGTTAGTTGAAAAAAAATTTTAAGTGAATTATTATTTAGTCTGAAAACATCAATAATAAATGGATGGCGTATAACAGCGTGATTACGACTGATATAGCGACATCTTTAAGAACATTCAGTGGAAAAAGATGGAATGGGTAATTAGAGAAATAAGCCATCTGCTGCAAGTTTTTTTCGACAAGTTCTCTGGCATAATTATTGCTGGCCCTTAAATAACTTTTTGGATCATCCTTGGTCCATCTAAAATCAAGGACGATATGAAGAGTCAATGGTAAAACGGTAAAGCGGAAAGGGCTGAGATAATCATTTGTCCTAGGAGTGTTCGGGACCAGAAAGTGGTTGTTGGTATAGCAACCGTTTAGTTTGGATCGTCTCTTAAGCTTTCAGATATATTTCTTTTTTTTTAAAAGATATCCTTAAGTTGATAAGTATTCCTCAGTACTTCATAAGATGTAAGAACGTTATTCTAAATTAAATCGTAATTTTTGGAAGTATTTATTCTTGATGAAACTAGAAAGCAATTTCTCAATGCATTCCTAATCACTTCATTCTTGAAAGACAGGAATCTTCAACAGATGGATAACTATTTCAAATGCTAATTCATATCGAAGTTTCGAAGTTCTCTGGGAAATTTTCAGGATGTCTGGAATGCTTCTAAAAAATGGGACTTAGGAATAGAAGAGTGAAGATATATGGAGATTTGTAGAGACTGACAGATGTGTCAAATAAAAGAATCGATCATTTTAATTTTCAATTCTTCAAGTTTAAGAAACGACAACAGCAAAAAGAAATCTTACTAACTCTTCCCTTAGCAATTCATCGCACTGTTATCCAATCAATTTCAAACAATTTTTTCTATAAAAAATCTTAAAAGTTTTATTAATCTCAACTTATGATTCCTGGAGATTCGTTTTTATTTCATTCGAATTCAATATTGCCTCAATTAGGCGCTTTTAGTATGAAGTATTTCTAAAAGTGCGGTGCCGTTATCACATTTAATTCTATTACAATTATTGATTTGAAACGAAAGTTTTAGATTTTACTGATCAGTGAATTAATTATACAAATTAACAAAAAAGAAAGTGATAACTTACTACAAAAGAAAGTGATAGCTTTACTATTAAGAAATATGACGAACAATTTTAGTAATTCTCAGTGCTAAAGAATATGTGAAAATAATTAGAGTGATAAATATCCATGATATCATGTCAGATTTATTAGTAACAATCTCGTTAGCAGATATTCTTTATTTCATATGTAAGCATGAAATCAATTATATCAAATCATCAATAAAATCATTTTATATGATTTTTAAGATTTGTAATAGGCTTTAACAACTTTCAACTGCTACTTTTATTGAACTGACAATACATGATAATGTTGCATAAAAGATATCATTGTACTATTTGTTATTAAGCGATCAGTTCCAAATAAATTCAATCTTTCAGTATCGCTTAAATTGTTGTATTACACTTAACATTTGTCGACAGAGCAGCTGGAAAATAGGCGCAATTGAAAATGACTGAGAGTGCAAATTTTCTCTGTTTACTTTTGAATTTGAATTCTTTAAAATTATAAAAAATAACTGATATTAATTTCTACAGCAATTATTACTATTACTATAAATAATTGCTATTTATAGGTATTATGATTATTTTTAGTATTTGTAATTATATTACATTAATGAAAGGGATTATTATTACTATAAATAATTACTATTTATAGGTATTATTATGATTATTTATAGTATTAGTAATTATATTACATTAATGAAAGGATTACTTATAAAGTGAAGAGTTTTGTTAATTTAGAAAATAATTCTTAAAAATTGCTTTTCAATTTTCCGCCATCAGAAAGCGATTATTATTTCATTCGATTAATTGCTTTACAAATTAGTCGCGAAGAGAAGAAGAAAATTCATATGAATTTTCACAGTCTATCGGTAAATAATTTAAAAGAAAAGGATAAGAAGGAATTGAACTTTTTTGAATGAATAATAAATGTTAAAAATTAATTAACAGAGGAAGCAAATTGTTTTCTCACATTTTTAATTGATTTATTGTTTCATAACTAAACTTCACATCAAATAACAGTTAACAAGGAACTTCTTACCTGTAATTAATTAATCAAATTTATGCCATCACCCTGAGTAAATCGTCCATGATGGAAAATTATAGGCTTATTAGAATTTCAGCAAGGATGATAATCAATTGAAATATTGCTGAAGCATTTGTATTTGAAACATTCGATATCATATCCAGTCTCATCCATAATCACACAGTATATTATTGATAGGAAGAATGAGTGATTATAAGTTTATCAGCAGCTAATTTAAAATATGAAATGCTAATTAGTGAAATCTGGATTCCATTTTTCAATACTTGAACAAGAAAAACAGAGAGTTGAATCAAGTTGCTTCCAAATTTTTATTTTTCCCAGCCGGTAAATTTCCAGCATCTGATTTTAGTCGGTATCGAATCAATTCTATTTCATTCCTATCCGGAGTAGCTAGACGGTTATTTGAATTTTCTTCTGGGATTCATCGTTTAAATCCGATTTAAAAATCAGTAATACATTAGCTAACGATGATATGTCCATTGTCAATAATTTGAGTAGTCGTTGCCGATTCAGTGGCATGATTAATCAAATTCTTATCCATCTTTTGTTGCTTTTGATACTTTTGATATCGATACCGCCAAATGGTAATCTTACGAAAAAGCCATGTCATAAAGGTTTTAAATGCAATTAGAATAAAGAATAAGGCCAGAATCATTGCTGTTCCAATTCCAATCCATGGATCATAGTGACGATAGAAATCATCGGTTGTTCGTGGTGGATTCGAATCCATGAAGTCACGTTTATCCGGTGTTTTACATGTTGGAAAACATGAATGATGTTCTTGCTTCTGTTGCTGCTGATATTGGACTGCTTCTGATGTATACATAATATCGCAGTAAACCTTAAACAAAGTTTTGTGGCCAAAACACTTGTTAAGTATTATTGTTTCTCAAGGGGGAAAAGAGCCACGCCCTTTGTAGTCGATTCAAACAAATTGAAAAGCTGTCAAAAATAAGAAGAAGAGAAGAAGGAGAAATAGAAAAGATGAAGGAATAGATGAAAGAATAAATTCAATAGAAATTGTCTAAGCAAAGAATAAAGCAATTAAGAAGGAGAAGAAGATGAAGTGAAGATGATTGTGTTGAATTTCCTCCCGAAAACTCGCATAATAGAGGCCAAATAACAAGAATTAAATCAAAACAGTGCTAGTGCCACTTACTACTACTACTACTACTACCACCGCCTTCATAATTTCAGACAACGGCTGAAGTTTGATTAATTCGATCAAGCTTTACTTGATTGCTTGCTTGTTTGCTTATTTGTTTTAAATAGGAGATACCTAATTACATATTTACATAGCAATGGCTTATGTTAATGGAAGTGACGATAATAATAATGATAATGATAATAATAATAAAATAATAATAATAAATAATAATAACAATAATAATAATAATAATAATAATAATAATAATGATAATAGTGATAACGACGAATAGCAACTGATAATTAGTCGCATCCTTTTAATGGTATATAAAATAGCGTGATATATTCAAACTCTAAAGTTTTTCATACTTTTCTTAATAACTAATTTGATGCAAGAAGCACATGCATACATTCATATTTCTTTCCTTCTAAATTTTGGAACGAAAAAAAAACAGCAACTGCTGGAAATCCAAAATATATATATATTCTATATATTTCTGCTTTATTCATTTGATATATGATTCCAAGAATACTGCCCAATGACATCTATCAAATGACCAAATGAGATGAGATGACCTCCTATCCACCATCAAATGGTCACATAATTTCTGGATACTATTAATTTCATCTATCAAATGATCATTGTACAATTATTTTCATCTACAAATGATTGACTAATTGTCGTAATTACTACAAAAAGTGCTCGTTAAGTAGTCCAACTTGAAAAACTCTTAATTACAGTATGAATCAGTTCTTATTTATCAGGACAATTATCATATTCAAACAAAATAAAATGATTGAAAATAAACCTTTGCATGAAAATAATTAAACCTTAATGAATATTATTGACTAAAAAGCTGTCAGTTGAAAATCAACGACAACAATTATAATTTCTTTCTAACTTACGACGATTGCATGTAAATTTTGTTGGAAAAAAAATGAAAGAAGTCAATAATACACAAACAATATTTCTTTTCTTTACCATTATTTAATGAAGTTTATCCCATTTGTTCGAGCACTTTTCTTTCTTTCCCTCTCTCTCTCTCTCTCTCTCTCTCTCTCTCTCTCCTTATTTCATTTTTTTTATTTTTATTGAACTAATCAAAAGACTTAATTTGGTATGATTTAAAATATATAGCATATGAGAGAGAGAGAGAGAGAGAGAAGGAGAGAGAGAGAGAGAAAGTTAGCAGTTGTTTGCAATCTCATTTAAACCAATGAAATATATAGCTAATAGCTTCTGATAATTTTTAAGTTATTTTTATTTCTCAAATAGTTTGAACTAAAAAAAAAGAGGAAAAAATCTGAAAAGAAAATTTAGTGTGTGATAAAAAAAAGGAAAGAAAACGAAGAAAAGATAAGATAAGATAAGATAAGATATGTATAATTTATGAAAGAATAAAAATGACAAAAAAGTTTTAAGTTTTGCTAATTGAAATTTATAATTGTCCATTTTGAACAAATGCATCTGTCAAGACTGTAATAGTCTATAACAACTGTTACTAAATATTTCCCTCTAAATAATTTCAATAAATTAATTGAAAGTAAGAATTGCCATTATGCCGCCTTGAGTATCACTCATATCAAGAACTTCATTTAAATTCTTGCAATTGAATAAATTCTCTTTAGCTGTCATAACGATAAACTTCTTCGATCATTCTTGTAGTTGAATGAATTCTCTTTAGATTGCCGCCATTATCAATCTTTATTCATTTTTTGAACTTTTGAAATTGCAAAAGTTTTAAGTGTTGTATGTAAAAAGTTAAGTATAAGTAATTAATTAAATGCTAATTATCCTTTATTATTTTTTTTTTGAAATCTTTAAAATGATCTTTTAATTTCATTATGTATAAAAATGAATATATTCAAATTTTATTCTCATTAGATAATTTATATGCAAGTTTGTAAGGATAAAATAAATATATGCAAATTATATCTAACAAGACAAAATTATTGAATAATGAAACCTTTTAGACTTTCTTACTTTCTCTTTCTCCTTCTCTCTCTCTCTCTCTCTCTCTATTTCTCTTTTATTGACAATTGATAAATATTGATCATACTAGCAATATTTGAAATTTTACATTCTCATAAATCATCTTTCTTAAATTCTCCTTTGTTTTTCAGCATTAAAACAAAAAATTGATTCAATTCTATAAATTTATTTCGATTTCAAAAGATATTTAATTTTGAAATAATTTGATAATATCCTTTTAAGGAATTCAAAAAAGAAAAAAAGAGAAGATGACAGAATTTCTTCGCTTCTCTCAATTACCTTTATTATTTCATATTGCTATTTGTTTTATTTACTTCAATTAATTTCAATTATTTCACACCTTCATTAATTAACTATTCATTTTCTTATGCTTACAAATCTATGCGCTCTTTCATTCACTAATTTTAATGATTGAAATGAAATTGTAAAGCACAAAAACAAAAAGAATGAAAAACAAATTTTTAGTTAAAAATATTGAAAATGATTGATTGATAGTTAAAAGAGAGATGGAAAAGAAGCAAAGAAAAGAAATTAAAAACGAAGAAAGTTTTTAACAAAAAAAATTTCTTAAATATGTTAATTTTTCTTTGATTGATTTTCGATATTAAATTTTCTATTTTTGATATTTAATATTTTCAACATTTCAAATTAAGCATTTTATTATTAAACTTTTCCTATTTTACCTTTCAACAAGAAGTACTAATACTTTCTTATGAAATTAATTAATTAATTTATTAATTTAACCAATTAACTCTTTTACAAAAATTTCAAATTAAGCATTTTAATATTAAACTTTTCCTATTTTACATTTCGGCAAGAAATACTAATACTTTCTTATCAAATTAATTAATTAATTTACTTAACCAATTAACTCTTTTGCGAAAATTAGAATTTGCTTTAATTAGGAAACTATTGCTATTACTTTAAAAGCCTAACAAAATATCCTAAAAGTTTATTATTGATAAAATATTTCAAAAGATTTTATCTTATCATTATCATTCTTAAGAAATCATTCTTAAGAAAAAAATTATATAATCAAAAATTGATTAAATCAAGTTAGATAAGAAAATCACCTAAAAATCTAGAAAATAAAATTAAACTTATTAATTTTTAATTTAATTAGAAATTAACGATGACTAATTGTTTTTCGTTTAAAATTATTTATTACAAAAAGCAGGAAAATAAACGGTAATGCTTTTCTTTCAAGGAATTTTTCAAATGATTTGGTGTAAATTATTTTTCCGAATTATAGGCACAAAAAAACAATGATATTAATTAATAGGAGGAATACACAATGGTATCATAGCTGTCACAACTTATACACAGTATGATTGCTCATTCAAATAAACTATATGAAAATGCTTTTTCATCCTTATTTCTTCTTATCTATGATTATGAATAAATTTCAAAAATTAAAAAGAGATTCTAAAATGAGAGAAGAAGCTTTCGGTGATAACGAAATTATCACATAAGAAATATTCATCATTTAAATATGAACGAATAAATATGTTATCAATCAATTCATTTATTTCATCAAACGCTTTTTAGAATGTCACAAATTTATAATAATTAAATGAATGATTTAATTATCCAAAATACTTCTCATCCATATATTTGCTAGAAGAGTTTTGGATGAAAAATTTGATTAGCATAGAATATATACATCGTTTATACTTTTATGATTTGAATTTATCATTTGTTTACTTAATTTCAAACTTTTTAAACTTTGATCATAAAATGATTTGTTTACGATCGTTTTCATCTTTCATATCAATTTGAACTTTCTAAGGATAACTTCATGTCATTGTTAGTATAATATAATTTTAATTTATAGTGTTAGTATATAATTGTTCGCATAATTTGTTTAAGTTATAACTTCATCTTTTAGGTTTAGATGGTTAATTTATGCTTTTATGCTTGTTTCTGTAAATGTGTATATTTCAGAGAATACCGGATCCGGAATTTATTCTAACAGTTGAGAGAGTATATGGAAGAATTTTTGATTCTTCTAGGTAATTTATGCATAACGAAGGTTTTTTTTTCCTTAAATCATATTTCTTGATAACAATGAAAATGATGTTAAATATTCACAATGTTTAATTGTACTTTCAGAATATTATCATTATCAGATGATTCATATCATATATTGTATCATCATTTCCACAACTTCAACCGGCTATTTCAATTGATAAGATTAAAAATTTAATTGAAAATTTGTTCGCTATCTCTTTCATTTTTTCCATCTAATATCATTGATTAGTTGTTTTACATTCAAAATTCACTTTTAATTAAATTTCAAATTTAAAATTTCATTTTACATTCTTTCAATAATTCATTAACTGTTGCAAATTTTCAATTCTTCTATCCATCCAATTAATCTTATCATTTACAAAGTAAATTTCATTGTATACGGAAAGAAAAGAATTCGATTAAATTTTTATTTAGCAAAAAGAAAGTAAAAAGAAGAGAAAAGATCGATTGAAAAAGTTTTGTCAAAATTAAACAACAGGCTGTCAAGAAAAAAATTGCTATCCCTTAAGAAAGGCTTTTTGAATGAATGTATGTAAAGTGCAACAACTTTTAAAGGATTAAAAGAAAAATCTAGCGGATAACATAAAAGATAAACGGTAATGACGAAATGTTTCAACAATGAAAAAACATTTAAAATCTAATGTTTATCTTTTTTTTAATAAAAGTTATTAAAAATTGGAAAAGGATTTAAAATTAATGAATCGTTCCAAAAACGCTATAATAATTGAGAAGCGTAATAATCATTCGGCATATCTGTCATTAAAGGAATTAAATAAATTGAAAGAGAATTCTGATAAAAAGTAAAAACCTCTAATAAACTCTAATAAAAATATTTGCGTTTGAATTTTAAGTTCAATTAATTATTGTTTTTTTTTCATTTTTAATTATTAATTAATTAAAACTTTTTTTAATCAAATAATTGTTTTGTATATTAAGTGATAGCAAATTTTATTTGATATATTTTAAAATGAAAGAAAAGAAAATTCGTTCAACAAATTTTAACAAAGTGAATAATAGCGATACATTATGTTTCATTGAAATTTTAACATCTCTAAGTAAAATTTATCATTCTCGTTGTCTTCATTTGCTAACTTTTGTTTTTACTTTGAAACATCGAAATGTTTTTTTTCAATGTTTCAAAAGCAAAAACAAAGGTTCATTATAATTATACTAATTTAAGCTGCTTCAATTTAATGCAAGCCTTAACTTCGACTGATAATTTGATTTAATTTTATCTAAAAGAAAATTTGACTTAATTTTTTTGTCTAATAAAATAAATGTAGCAATTTTAAAGATAAGAAAAAAGAAATGATAGGAAGTTTTGAAGGGACTGATATTAGAATAATTGCCATTAGGATAATTGCGCCTGATAAATGGATAAAAAGATGCAATTAGGATAATTGCGCCTGCGAATAATCGATTCCGATTTCTTTTAAATTAAAAAAAAATTCAAAGGATAATATTAAGATAATATTAAGGATAATATTAAGGATAATATTAAGCATATAATCCTAAAATTTTTCAAGAAATCTGAAAGAATTTAGGCATAATCCGATGTTAAAATATATTTTAGAAAAATAATGTTTGGCTGGAAAGCGTAAATGGCAAAGTTAGATAAAGGAGAGAGTTAAAAGGAATTAGGCTTAGGCTGTTTGGATTAAGCCTAGTTATTGTTAACTAAGAAAAACTAGCTTATTTTTAAGGCTGTATAAAAGATGCATTTGCAATAATATTTGACACAAATCAATCATCTACTAATATGCAAATGAATTTTCGTGCTACAACCTATTTGTTTATGAATTAATTTTCAAGAGAAGAAAAATATCTTTCGATAAAAGAATATTTAAGTATTGGTCAATTAATAAAATGAAATTCATCAAATAACAAACTTTGCAATAAGGGATTGAAATATGCGAAAGAAATAAATTTAAATAATACTAACTAAATCTGCAAGATTTTATAATCTCAATCAAAATGTCAGTTTGAGATTCGATCAGAAATTAATTAAAATTCGAAGTTTTGGTAGATCGGAAGAAGCTTTTATTTCATCAGTCAACATATGCAAAATTTTATCAGATTACTAATATCTTCGGGATTTCGATGAATGAATTTGAAAATGTTTATTGCAGTTGAAAATTTTGGCTAAGTAATAATATATAATTTAGTTTTGGTATTATATATTCAAAGTTTTAATATTAATTTAAAAGATTATATAAATTTACAAAAATATATTGATATTTAATAATCCTAAAATACTTATTTTAACCTTTAGCTAATTGTGAAATTTACAATTTATTTCGGTTTATAGTCGTTGAATAAATTCAAGTTTATTGACACACTGTTGAATAGTTTATTTGCAAATAAATAAGAAATCCGAAATATATCAAAAAAATAATTTAAAAATTCAAATTATTCATGCGATGATAAATTCGATTAAATTCGGATAAATTCGATAAAATCACGAAAATTATCGCTTTTTTAAGATAATAAATGCTTTGGTAAAGTTCAATTATTATGGATCATTGAAATGATCGATCGAGTTGAAATGAATAAATTCCCTCTAAACGAGTAATCAATGATTTATAGATCGAAAATAATTGTGTAATTGGAATTAATATTTGCATATATATAAATATTAGTATAAATAAATATATTAGTACATATATGATTATCAATTTGCTAATAATATTACTAAATTAAATCGATAAATAATCATCAATAAAATGATTGATATTGTTTGAATAGCTATTCCGGAATGAAATGACATTCAGTTGATAATGTCATCTCATCTTTGACAGAATTTATTATATGAATACCATTTGTGAATACATAATTATTATTCAAGATGAAAATTAGTTTCAAAACGAGTCTTTGTGATGAGAGAGATTTGGTGAAAACTGGATATGATTTTAATCGAACTTCCTGTTTTTCTTCTTCCACCAACTATTATTCATTGAATTATAAAAGTTATCAGTTTGTTATATTTATTTAAATTAGGAATGCTATATGATAAAACTTTGGGAATGGCGGAAAATTTTCCAAAGAAATGTAAGTTTATATTTTGATAATTGATAAAATGCAAATTTTCTTTTTTCTTCTAAAATGATAATATTTTATTTTATAATTTAAATATTCGAATTATTCGTATATTAAAAAAAATTCACTTTACTTTATATGCAAAAATAATTATTAATTTTTTTGTTCGTTACTTAGTTTTGTTGAAATTAATTGCTTTATTAAAGACAATAACGAATATTAATGAGTTTTAATTAAAATTTAAAAATTTAACACTAAATTAAATGATTCAACAACAATGATCAATGCATTTTAACAACGTATCTTCTTAAACCGAAAACTTTTTTAAATATATTTTTAATATTTTTTTTTTAATGAAATTAAATATGAATTTTATTTGATCACATTTCTACGAATCATCATCATATATTTATGTAATTTTTCACTTTCGAAATATATCACATAATGGCGCATATTTCTCTAATTGTATCATAGCGCCCTGATTTGATCACCTGACGACGATATTTGCTCTTTAGCGATACGATGAAACGTCGTGACACATCCTCTCTTCAAATTTGGTCCTTCTGCATCATTTCACAAAACTATTTTTGATTACAAACAAAATATTGCAAGAAATTTATAATCAAAGCAGCACTTGATGCCAAATAAAATTTGGCATCAGGATATTTCATGCTTTTCATATTTATTATATTGTGATTAATTTGATGGAACACTTTGGTAGTTTTGGTTGGAACAGGAAGTCAATGTGTGTGTGTGTGTGTGTGTGTGTGTGTGTGTGTGTATGCGAGCAATGATTTAAGAAACTCATCATTAATCGTCATTTTGCATTTTTGGAATTTCTTTTCTGTTCATCTCTAAGAAAATTCACACTATTACCAGTGAATAAATAGCGGGGAGAGTGTGGGCGAAATGAACAAACAAATAATAAACTTGTTTGTAATGAACAAGCAACGGGGGAGTGAAGAGAAGCGGGGATGGAAGAAATCGCCGACGGGTAAAGTTGTTTAAATTCTAAAATGGACGATTGTTACTGTGACATATGAGATGAAAGTTGTTGTTGTTGTGCAACATGGAGAGAACTACAACATTGCAGAAAATAGCGGTTTCTCTGCTTGTTCCTTCTCTTTTGCGGAAATTCTACTTTTTGCGGAATATATATCGGATGCAAATACAACGCTGTTTTTGTTATAACTGTTATCAAAATTACTAACTAATAAATTTAATATTTTTAATTTAATACATTTCAGAATTATATTTTTGTCGTTCGTATTGATAATATGACTATGTTAATTACAAAATTTAATTTAATAATACCTTAGGTTGTAATGTTAGGTGCCATGAACTTTTTAACCTCCAAATTTAAAATTTTGAAAAATTTTATAATAAAATATCCTATTAATAAAATATGATACATTTTTCTTAAACTTTTTTAACACTTTGAATCTTTGAATTTTTAATTGCTAAGTTAACTTCAATCAGTCTTCCTAACTTTCATCCTTACTGATAAAATGTTTTTCGGCAAACTTTTAAGCAACAATTGAAAGCTTCTCATAAGCATTACTCATTAAAGGGAATTTTCATTTTTTCTACTGAAGTACAAAATTTTAAATCGTTTTTATTTGAGTAAACATACTGAAGACTGACAACAAAAACCTCTTCTCTTCTCTTCTCTTCCCTTCCACTCAATTCATTCGTCTTTCATTCATATAGTCAAAACCTGAAATATAAACCGACCAATCGTCAAAGTTAACTAATCCTTTTCACAATTTATTTTATTGAAAGTTTCTAAAATGGATTTTTGATTCAAACGTTTTGGCAGTTTTTTTCCTTTTCCTTTACAATTTATGGTAAAAATGAAATCATTTGCATGCAGCAGATTTGCATGGAGCACATTACATGCAATACATATTGCATGCAGCACAAATCCTGTTTTCTTCTATTCCAACTTTTCCCTATTCACTTTTCTCTTTACTATTTTTCATTGTTGATTGCAATTGGTATAGTTGTACTTTTCATTTATGATATAGATTAGATAGTCAGGTCGATTCATACATAATATTTTATTATTTGAAATCTTCAAAATAGTAGATTTTTTCTTAGCTTAAATTTGATATTAAAGATAAAGGGATAAAGGGAGAACTGAGAATGTTAGATGAATTTTTTGTATTTATGCTATCTTTCTTACTGAATATTACTTTTCCATTTCATTTACTAAATTTTAATCCTGGAAATTTGAAATTAAACTTTTAATTTTTAAAATATGAGTAGCTCAAAATAGATCGTTGAAATTTAATCGAAAATAAATTTCAAAATTAATTGAAATTAATTTTGATATTAATTATCAAATTATTAATGTCAAAATTATAATATAATTTTGAAAGAAAATAAGTGAAAGTTTAGTATTATTCATTTATATAATATGCATACGTTAATATTTTGATTGAAATGACAACAAATTCGACGACACTTTTCAGTGATTAATTGTTTGATAATCTGATAAAGTAATCATATTATTATTTACGAATAAAATGGAAAATTTTCAATTTCAAATTTCAAATATTAAATTATTACATTTAAAAATGCTCAATTCATATATGCAAACATATTTAGAGAGAGAGAGAGAGAGAGAGAGAAAAGATGTAATCTTAAGAAGTAATATTCAATCATTCATTTATCATTGGTCTCCAACGTTTTTCATTTTGATCGACTGGCAGAAACCGGATTGAGATCAATTCCTTTTTCATTGCTGTTCTTTGCTATTTATGATATGATTTCCGTTTCCGAAAGCTGAAAAATTCTAATAGAACTTAGATATTAATATTAACTAAAACTTTTTCAAATAAAATTAATTTCGTAAGATATTTCATCATCGTTTCTTTTAACTATTGTAACATTTTCATGCTCAATTTCCTTTGTAAAATTTGAGGTCAAACATCATTGGTTCATTTTAAAAATTGCTTTTACCTGAATAATTTTCAATTTCAATTTTCTCACTGCAAGATATTTAAATAATAGTTAAGAAGAAGAGGAATAGAGAAAAGTTATTTGTAAACTTTCATCTTCTAAATTTTCTATCTTACAATGAATTGGCATAAGTTTGAATTATCATTCTTTTACTTTACTTCAAATAATATATTTTCAGGTAAAGGTAGACTTGATGATTCACAAATGAACCATTCATCATTGATTTATAAGAAAAAGTAAACTCGTTCTGATAAAATTTTTGATGATTTCATGAAAGGAAAAAACTTTGGGTATATTTCTCTCTCCGTTTTTTGTCAAATTTAAATTACGAAGAAACTTTTCGGGCATATTAATGGCTCATATTTTATTTATATTTTACGCTATTTATTATATTACTATTTCTGAAATTCAATAAATGGATAATTTGGAATTTTTTAAATTACAATTTTTTATTTACAGAAAAGTTTACTGTAGAATTCTTAGTTAATTCCAGTTTGTGGAAAAATTGAAGAAGATATTATACGAAAAAATATGAAATTTCCGATAACAAAAATACGGAAAACCGAATTGACACTAAACTTTCCCAAATAATCGTTTAAAATAAGTTAGATTTTAAGATATAACATAATATTCTAAGAAATCTAGCGCATGACGTGGGATACGTAAGATCTTTCTTACTTCTACAAATGACGGACGTTAGCAAGCGTGAAACTTATATCTGTTGCGTTTCAATCTTTCAAAATATCATTGCAAATGTCATTATATCTTTTATTATGATATGAGACAGTTGACGATCTCGCGTTTTGTTAATTGTTCCATGAGAGAGAGAGAGAGAGGGAGAGAGGGAGAGATTTCTACAATGTCATCTGTTTACGTAGTAAAAGTAATAGATATAAAATATCAGAGCACACATTATTAGCAAAGTCAAAAAAGTGCATGCAGGTCGATAGAATGAAGGGGATTAGATAAAATTGAATAAGTAAATAGGTGATATTAATTAATTAGGTATAATTGAATGATTCCATTCATTGAATTAGTTACTAACATTGTGATGCGAATATTATTGAATGGTGGCGGCTAAATAACAGGTATGGTGGCATTATCAACTGTGGTTGTTTGTACAACAACCACAGTTGATAAGAATTTTTGCTCACAGCATGTATCAGTCATACATTCGTCTTATCATTCTTCTTTTCTATTGAATTACTTGCAAAAGATTCTATGATTTCAATTTGAATCTTATCAAAGTTAATTTTAATTCATTAATTATCTTCAATCCCAGATCCTCTTTCATTCTCTTTATCTCAATAATTAAATCCTTAAATTATCCGAGAATCTCTTCTTCGATAATTCAATAGGCTTTTACTTTTTAATATTAAAAACACAAATAGATTTAAATTTAAAGCCAACATTTACATATAGAGAATTAATCCTATAATGTTCTATATATTTGACCTATTTAGAATTGTTTAAAATCATAATGATAATTAAAATTTTAGAACAATTTTAGTTGAATAAATTTCGAGGACCATATTTGGTGTAATTTTAATCGAACAAATATAAATTGCGAATTTAAACTTCAAAGCAGTAATTCAGAAAAATAATCGATCAAAATACATACTGAAAGAGTGATGCTGAAGTAAATTATTGAATTAGTCATATTTTCGAAAATTTTGATTCCCAATTTTTTATAATTTTTTTCGTCAGAATCTTTGAAATTTGATGATTTCACGTTTGTTGCAATTATTTTCTTCGCTTCCTTCTTTTGTTGATTTAATATTTTGATAAAGAAGGAATACAATAGTTCTCCCAAAATTTTAAACTGTGATTGAATCAATTGTTTGATATATTTTCACTTCGATCCTTCGATCCTCACCAGGTATGCTTCATAGAAATCTAAAACAAAGCACTCAAAAGTCTTAGCTTATTATTTAATGAATTTAATTTATGATTTAATATAAAATTTTTTTAGCAACTGATAGGAAGAATTTTATTTCGACACTCACATCACACTCTAAAATCTTGCAAATTTGAAAAGTCAAATAAAACATCAAAAATCACTGAAAAATTTTTTTCAAATTACAATAAATTTCTGCAGCCTTTTTTTGCTCTTCCGAAACTGATTTGAAATAAAAAGAAAAGAGAAATTAATTATTCCATTGGGATAATTAAAAAATTACCAGTTCTAATTTAAATGGAATTTAATTTTGAAAAAGAAAGAAAGTAAGATAAAGTAAGGTAAGGTATGTCTTTAACAATGCCAATATTAAAAATGAATCATTTCAATAATTTAATTTAAATCAATCTACGAAGAGTTTATTAAACGAACGAAATTGCAAAATGTTGGCGATAGTTTGCTTATTTTTAATTTCATTTAAATTCAATTAATTTCGAGTAAAAATAATTAACAAAAAATTTTATTTTATTTCTGAAAAATACTATATGATGTCCTTCACGTAATTTATTGCAATGAATGAATTTTGATAAATTAAAAATTATAAACTAATGGAAACTAATTACTCGCAAAAGCACTTAAAGTACATAATTGTAAGTATTTAAAATAATCAAATCAATTAAGCAATTAAATAAACAAATTTAGTTTTGTTGTGTTAGTGAATCAATTGAAGTGGACAGCTAAGTAAATAAATTTTATAATCATAGAGATATGATGAATTAATGTTTATTTTTTTCAACGAAATAAATAATTTGCACAATTTCAATCGAATTAAAAAATTTTATGATAATCATAACATAAAAATATAATGAAATTTTAAAATTATTATTATTAGTTTAATGATTTCATAATCTTAAATGATTAAATTATGATTATTACGTCTTTTTACAATCGTTGTTTTCTTCTTTACTTTATCATTTTAAATAAAACAAAGAATGCACAACGATCGTTTTAATTACTTTAATAGATTCTATAAATTTTATAATTTACTGAATTAATTAATTTATTTGCTGCAATCTAATAGTTTCATTTAAATATTGAATTTTAAAAATTCAGGAATTAGAATATTTAGAAGCAAATGTGTGTAATATTAATTTCCAATTCAAATATTATTGGCTTAAATCGATCATCAAATAATTTCGAAATTTAATTGCAAATCATTTCATAAATTTAGTAAAATACTTCACTCATTTATTGCTGTCTTATTTGTCTGATAATATTTATTTATAATAAATGAAGGATAATTACGAAAATAATTCTTTTTGTTATTCGTCGTTGTTTTACGCATTTTCACAAATACAACTTTTTAAATCATTTCATACTATACGATTCTTTCGGCTTTTGTTGTTAATGTAAACTAAGCATTGCCGAATTAACATTTCCATATTTTGACGCACTTGAAAACTTGACGTATCCATGACGTGAATTACATTTCAAGCGTGTAAAAGTGAAAATACATTCATGTATTCTGTTCTTTTCTTTTCGTTAGTTATTCAGCTTTCATTGCATAGTTTACTTTATCAATCGTATATCCTCTTTCACTTCTTGGCTATTATTTTCGCTATAATGTTTACGTGATATCTCGGTCATGCTAGCAGAAAAATCGTTATGATAGTAATGCTACTTTAGCCTAAGTAAAAATTTAACAACAAAAATCTTCTCATAATTCGGTACCAGCATATATTATATATCTTACGATATCTTTTATTTCTGTTCTAATCCCAAATCTTATTAATACTAATTCAAGAAAAAAATCAATCAATAATTTGCATTCTCCTACAATAGATTTCAGGTGATCAGAGTTGGAAATGAAACCTCGGGATTTATGGCTTTCACTAGTATTTATCATCATTCGATGCTCTTTCGTTCTTTTCGCACAACAACAGAAATCACAAAACGGTATGATTTCATCAATCCATCACATTTATGAATGACTGGCAATAATTGGCTTTTTAAATTATTTTTTCCATAAAATAAATAATATTGCAAAATAAAGAAAAAGATACTTAAAAAATTCTAACCAAATTTTACCTTAAAATTTATAAGAATCATAACTTCTATTTTTGCAGCAAATCATTTTGAGTGTCGTGTGGACGATCCATTAGCTTGCGATCAAAGTAAGTATGAAGTATGTACATTCCGTAATGGTGCCTATACCTGTCAATGTCCGCAAAATATTGGTCGAACCGCAGATGGACGATGTATTGTAATAAATGAATGTGCTGAGCCACGTCTTAATGAATGCCATCAAAATGCGACATGTATTGATCAGGTTCGATTTAATTAATTTGAATAAACAATAAAGGAAATTATGCAAAAGAAAAATTTACATAAACAATTGATATTGACAAATAAACATTAATTGTTCTATTCTGATGGATTAATTAACAAGAAATTATGCAAATTATATGAAAAAATTATTAAAAATTTATTTCAAAAATATTTTGTATAATTATTAATATCTAATGAATGTGTTCAGCTGTCAACAAGAAGTTTTCATTTCTATTTTTCCATTATTTTTAAACAACAAGTATAGGTACGTATGTACTCAATAATTTGATAAAACGAACGTTATTTGTCTGTCAAGACCGGTTTTTCTACGTTGACATTAGTGTGTAAGATCTTTTTTTTTTGCTAAAATTGTAAACATTAAAATGAATGTTTGACGAAAAAGAATAATACAACAATTATTTGCCGATAATTAACTTAATTAATATGAAATGAATGAACGAGGTAAAGTTTACTTGAAATTATAAGTTTCATTATAATTTGAACTAACTGCAAATCAAAAAAGAAAAATTAATTTCTAATTATTTAAATCAATTGAATAATTAAATAATACTGATAAACTAAAGAAAGAAAATTGTTCTATCATTATATATTAACAACAAATATGGACAATATCGGATGATCAAAGAAGTGGCAAAAATGTTGAAATGTTTCAAATTATTAAATATAATTAAATGAAATATAACAAATGCGATATTATCAAAAGCATTTACGAAATAGTAATTCAAAGTTTCCAAATTTCAAATCAAACAAAAGAAAAAATTTCACATTCAAAGGATTTCACAAATAAATATAAGAAATGAGAAACAGCGAGAGATATGAGATAAGAAATTTGATATGATAGTATTTTAGTAATAAATGAAGAGATCACTCTGAATTTGAACTTCTCTGATAATCCCTTCACTTCAACTATAATTCTATGAGAAGACAATAAATACATCATTTTTAACAATTGTTAACTTTTATTTTTATGAAACTACTGACTGCATACATTATTTGTTACGTGTAAAATTAACATGTTTAACGCGTGGCATGCAAAAATTTATTAGTCGATCGAGACGTATAATTATTGATGATTTAGAAACAAACGATACATTATTTTCTACTTCTAGGATTGTATTTCGATATTGTGATACATGTATGATTTGTAGTAATTAACATTTCTTACATTGCAAGACTAATTAAAAGTTTTCATTCAAAAATTTAAAATTAAAATCTTTAATTTATGGATATATGATATCGTAATTCGAACACAAATATAATTGTTATAAATGTGATTATTTTGAGATTGAAAATGAAAATAGAAAACAATTCCATAAATTTTTCCGTTTGCCTAAAATGCAATATTTCCTCCATCATAAATGATTAATTATTTTTGTTTCTTAAATATTTTAGACTGAAGGTTATACATGTCGATGCTTAAACGGTTTTGCTGATATATCAGAGAATCCAAAAGTTAAACCAGGTCGAATATGTCAAAGAGAGGTGAATGAATGTGCTAATCCGGTCAATTATAATGTTGATTGTTCCAAAAATGCTAAATGTCAAGATACAGCGGAAAGTTTTATGTGTATTTGCAATTCAGGATTTACGGATATCAGTGCTCATTACTCTCTATTACCTGGACGAAAGGTTAATAAACTTGCTATACAATCATCATTGACTACAATACATCAGGACCTATTGAGATATATTTATCATCTTCAACATCGCAACAACAGATAATACATAATCTCAATTCTTTCAGATTAGAATCAATTATCTTGATAATGATAATTAATTTTGATAATTTGCTTCACTTACTTTATCACAATCAATTTATTTGTTTAAATGTTTGTTTTATTCAATGATTTTGCATAATTATTTTAGTGCGTGAAAGATGTTGATGAATGTAGCAGTGGTGGTATAAATGATTGCGCAACAAATGCTGAATGCATCGATCAACCAATTGGGTGAGTAATTCTCAATTATAAGTTTTTGGTTTTTTCTTTCTGTTTGGAAAATAAAATTAAATGGAAAGTGAAAATGAAATTATTTCAACGCTTAAATCTTATGCATACTTCATTTCGTGAATTTATGCAAATTCTGTGCACAACAATTTTTAATGAAATATAAAATGAATTAGCATAGAACTCCATAAATTAAATTATTGTTCTCAAATAGAAATTAAATTAATTATCCCTCATACTCTTTCTCACTTATGCTATTTTCTGTCATCATATGCTATATCATTAAAAAAAGTATTTTACATAAATAATTTTAAATAATTAAAAAGGTAAGCTGATATTACCTTTGCTCTCCAACATTTGTCACTATCTAAGAATTTTACCATTTGATAAAATAAATTTCAAAATGAAAAGTAAACATTGTGTACATTTCTTGGAAGATAGCAGTTATCAAATCTTATCATTTTCATCTTTAGAATCTCAATCACAAAATAAACGAATATTCTCATTATCAATTAATGTTAAATGATATTTTTCAATTTCAATCCTGTAGAATATAAGCAATAAATAAAGGAAGATTTTTCAATAAAAAAAGTAGTCTTCGTTTTAATAATCATCTCTGATAATATCAAGCAATCGAAAAAAGATAAGAAATCTCATCTCCGAGAAAGATAATAATTGGACTATCTACAAATGTGGATAGTCATGCTGCTGAAAATTTAACTATTTCGATTCTTTGCAACTAAGATTTTTAACATCGATAGTGAATTGATTAAGCATGGTCTACTTGAAGACTTTTAGAATTCCTGAAGAATCATTCGATATTCTATATGATTATATTGTTTATAAATGGCAATATTATTTTGTAAATTATTTAATTTCTAGGTCAAGGTATTGATTGCATCATTTTATGTGGTTATATGCTTGTATTAACTAAATTTTTTTAATGACGAATGACATGATTAAAGGGCATAGTGACATAATGACATAGATAACATGACATAATATAATAACATAATTGACATTAAAAATATCAAATCGTTTAAAAACCCATAGAAACTTTAATTTAAATAATTTCAGTTAATGGTTGAAGTGTATGTTGAATGTTATTTTAGGTATATTTGCAAATGCAAAGAAGGATTTGTGGATGCAAGTCCAAATATTACCCATTATCCAGGTCGTCAATGTATTGCGCCGAAAGATCCCCAATATATCAATAAAGCCAAATCCCAACAAACAGTTTTGTTATCATACAAATTACAATTTAGATGCTTTTTTTGAGAAATAACTTAGCTCATAATAATAATTAATTAATGGGAGTTAATTAGAAGTTTAATTCTTTTATTATTCTGATTAGTCATAAATTTTTTAAATAAAATGTTGTATGATAAAACTTCAGGGAAGAAAAAAATTTTATCATTTATTCTATCCTTTTTGATATCTTAAAAGTATTGCAGGAATTTCCATGTCATCCAGTATTTAAACCAACTTGTTCAATGAATCAAGTATGTTCAATGGATGATCAAGGCATGCATTCATGTCAATGTTCGCCATCCAGCATTTTAACTCCTAATGGACAATGCATAAGTAAATAATTCTAATATCCATTCAAGAAAATGAAAGGAATGAAATTTGAATGAATCCTAAAATTCATTTAAATTATATTTCTAATACATTGCCATTTTAGTTTTTCCTTCTTTTCTCAATGCTTTAGGCTATTTTTAGAAATTTCACGTAATTAAAACGAATCATTTCATTTTAATTTTTGTAGAAACTTCATACGAAATTGATTTTGAAATATTTAAGAAAAATACGTTAGGAATTTTTCTTTTATTTTCGACAACTAAATTAAACTAATCAATATTTTTCATTTTCTACTTTGAAGCATTCAATCATTGCAAAAAACATAATGACTGTGATTTGGTTGCAATCTGTTCGAATACATATGATGGATATAAATGTCAATGTCCACCAGGATTCTTAGATACATCACCTGATCCTTTACGATTACCAGGAAGAAAATGCACTCAATGTAAATTTCATTAATTTACATAAACGTAGGTGTAAGCATTATGTGAGCAAAAATAGAATTATTGGGAAACAAAAGTTTTATATTTTGTTTTGTTAATAATAATACGATAGAAATTAGTAACAATTTTAGACAAAAATTTAAAATTTATCAATAATTAAATAACAATGAAGAAAATAATATTTCCACATAATTAATACTATATTACAGTAATTAATGAATGTGGCACAAATAAACAGGATTGTTCACCGTACGCTACGTGTATCGATACGTTAGAATCATATCTGTGTCAATGTAATGCTGGATTTACGGATGTTTCCTCACGTTATGGTTTAAAACCTGGACGACGCTGTGCCCAGTGTTTGTGATGCATATTTGCTTTTAAAATTAAATTATACGTAAGCGTTCTAAGTATTTTATTTATATTAATTCAAATAATTGTAGCTAGGAATCACTGTGCTAATCGATTAACAAATTCATGCGATGAAAATGCGGATTGTGTAACACTACCGGATGGTTATACTTGCATTTGTGCTGCCGGATATTTCGACGTTTCCAGTAATGCTAAACTACCACCTGGACGCGTATGTACTTTACATACTAAATGGTATGGAAAAAGCAAATTTTTTTAAACTATAACTTATACTTTAAACTAATAACTTAATACGTCAAGTTATAAAATTTTCAAGTTTATTTCACGTTTTTATTAGTTCAAATTAGTTATTATTAGCTAGTTCAAATTAAATTAGTTTAATTAAATTAAATTATAAAATTAAATTAAATTTATTAGTTCAAATTAAATTAGTTTGTATTTATTAGATATTCGTAAGGCATATCATCAAAAAATCATTTTCTATTTCACAGCGATGAGAAATATTACAAGAATATTATAGATTAATTCTCTCTTACCTTAACTCATATAAATTGATAGCGTATGTTAATATATGTAATTTACTGATATCAAAATATTACGAGTAACAATTATGAATGCCATACTGATATTTAACGAAGAAATAGAAATGGACTGCCAATTCGCAATTCTCCTAATACCAATTATCTTCAAGACATTTTCGTTGAGAAGCGCTACAAATTCTTTAGTTAAAGTAATTATAGAACTTTGTTTAAGGTAACAAGCAAAAATGAGTACTAAGTGTGTTTTTAATTTCAATTCAAATTTCGATTTTCAATTCTGAAATGAATTATGTTGATTTTTGTCAAACACTATAAGTTTGTTTTATTTCCGGAAATTTATATCAATAGAATAATTCAAATAACATACGCAGTTTTAAGCCCAGCTCAATCAACAGATCTTATTTTCCTAATCGATGGAAGTGGTTCAATTGGTTCGGATGTTTTTCATAAAGAGGTTCCAAAGTTTACTTAAATTTTAAAAGTTAGTGAAAATTTTTATAACAAAGTTATCTTTGTGTTTCAAGATTGCTACTAAATTATTGCACTAATTACGAAGAATTAAAATAATACTGAATGAAAAAATTTCAATACAGTTTCCGTGTACCTTAGAAATCTTAAATTGAATTTACTCTATAGGTGCTTCGTTTTGTAAAAGATTTCATCGAGTTATTTGATGTTTCCCCGCAACAAACTCATGTAGCTGTATTACAATACTCGGATATTATTAAACATGAAATCGACTTGAATCAATATTCATCGATAAAACAATTAAAACAAGCTATTGATAACATCGAGTAAGTTAATTTATAGTTTTTGAAAAATTCCAACCAGTAAACATTTAGATATGTTGAAAACTCTCTACAGATAATATTAAATTTATCGATATATTTATAGTACTTCAGAAATAGGAAGATTTATTTAGTGCAATGTTTTATCAAATGATTATTTATAAGAATCATTTTCAGATATTTGACAGGTTTAACAAGAACCGGTGCAGCAATAGAACATGTTGCTAATGAAGCATTCAGTGAACGTCGTGGTGCTCGACCGCTTGGTAGCGGAGTACCACGGATTGTTATTGTTATAACAGATGGACGATCACAAGATGATGTAATCATACCTGTACAAAATGCAAAAATGAAAAAAATACAGTTTTTTGCAGTTGGTGTTACTAATCACGCGTTAGATGCCGAATTAGAATCAATTTCTGGTATTTCGTTTATTTATTAGAATCTCACAATCTTAGTCAGAATTATGATTATGATTATAACGAAACTATCTTAACAATATCTTATTATGATTATAACGAAACTATCTTAACAATATCTCAAACTAAATTTTATAGTTTTAACATACAATTGAGCTACTTTATTCCACTTATTTTTTTATACATTTAATAAAATTATCAGTAAGCTATCAGCTTCAATCATTTTATGGAAAATGTTGAAGCCATAAAAAATTTGTTCGTCATCTTCAGTTCGACATAAATTTTTGCGGATAGACAAAGTTTTTATTTAACAAATTATCAGATTTAATTTATTTTATATATATTTCCCTCGTTCTAACTAATGGTATTCAAATCGATCAATCGATTTCATTATATAATCTTTAGGATCAAAGAAGCGAACATTTCATGTGAATGCATTTGAAGAATTAAATGCTCGCTTGCGAAGTGCAATTCAAAAAGTTACTTGCCCGATCACTAGTTCACCACCTGCTGCTCCGCTAGTATTTCAACGTAACTTTTTGGTTATTTTAAATTTTTATTTTAAAATTTTAACAAAAAATACAATCATCGTTATCTTCTGGATGCTTGCAGTAAATTATTTTGCGAAGTACCATAAATTAATCTGTTGTACCACAGGTGAATTTGAAAGTATGAAGAGATGAAATTAAGTTAAAATATGATAAAAAAGCATTGCAGATATTTCATTAATATTGTTTGTACTGTTTATAAAAAAACATCATCGAACAAGATCTGCTTCGCTGTTGACATTCTTCTTATATGCTGCATTCGTTATGGGCACAGAAGGTAGGGAGTGGGATATTTTATATAGCTTCGAAACTTTTGAGGCCCATAAACAAATTCCTCCATCATTTTGTTGGTGGAATAAATGGATGTATTCTAAAAAACATTAAAGATGTAATTAAATAGCTTCCAGGAAAACGGTAGTTTATGGTGCTTCAGAAGTTACGAAATAGTACCACGTTAAAATTTTTTTTCCAAAAACAAATAAATGATTGTATTAGTATCATTAAATAAAAGCATGGCTGGCAACATTGGAAATTTATTCTAATTTTTATTCCTATCTGTTCAATCAATCATATTCAATTTTTTCCTTAATTGACTAAATATGTCCGCGTGAAATATAAACTTTAATACTAACGACTTTATTCTTTTTTTAATTTGAAAAGTCTAACTTGTTTCACTATCCATCACATCAATATTAAGAATGGAATGAAATTGGATTAACTATATTTGTTGATATTTGTTCTGTCTGATAAGCAAACAAATTTATTCAACAGATAAGAATTGTGCTAAAAATTCATTGAAAGGTGTAAAATGATGCTAACATTGTTAATTGATTAATTTGAACAAAACTTATTTTTACAGATTTATCTTTTCTTTTTTTTTACTAATTAAGGAATGGAGTAATTATAATAATTAAGAAAGATTGATATGGTGGCGGTTGGATTTGTTGCCTGTTTAGTTGACACATTTTTATTTGAATATATGCAAATGTAATTGATAAGAAAGATTGTGAAATGCAACATTAAATTATTTTAATCAATTAATTGCCTTAATTGTGTGTTTTGAATTTTTTCCTTTTAACATTATTTTATTATATTTTAACATTATATAAATACCAAATTCTTATTTATTTAATTTTTGTTTGTGTTTTGCCTAAAATTGTTGTTATCATTTGTTTCATTAGGATAATGAAACAAATTTTTTTAAATATTCTTTTAGAATTTAAATTTCAGAGAATTGCGTTTTGCAAACTCATGCAGGATGCGATCGATCGCTAAACCAAATATGTGTAATGAAAGATGGAAAACCTTGTTGCGTTTGTCCAACAAGATTTGAACTACATCCAATTACACGGGTATAGATAGATATATGACGGGTATAGGCATAAATATTTAGATATAAGTATTAATATGTGGTTTAAGCAAATGTTGTGTACTACACGCACGCGTGAAATGGTCTTACTTTAAGCAGAGATTATTCGTACAGCATGAAGCATTTGAGATTCTTGCAATTTGCCAGCTACTATGTTTAATTTACGCACTTTGGTTCTCACGTAGTCTAAAATAACACTTAACAGTGTTTTTTCAACTTATGTGAGATTCTTCGATATTCATTTCGATATCGTAATCTATCTTCTAAAGTATTATGAGATATAGAAATTCTGAATTCTGAAACTTTTCAAGTAATAAATAATCTATCGTCAAATAAGTATCATAGATGAACTAAATTCTAATGCGCGACTTCATTTTTTTCAGGTTTGTGGTGGTATTTTATGTAATCCACAACTTATTTCATCATGTCCAAGTCCTGAAGTATGCCTGTTAACACCACATGGGAATTATAGATGTACATGTCCACTTTATTTTGTAAGAGATCAGAAGTCCGGTGCTTGCAGTAAGTTCCTCAAATAATTTTTTAATTTTTCCGTTTTTAAGATTTTTGGCACAATTTTCTTCAATTAGTTATTCTTCTGAATGCACGATAAGCAAAAATTCTTCAACAATTCCGGTATTTCAATTGTTGAAATTTAAATGAAGTTTTATACCATCATTTTTAGCAACTAAACATGTACCATCAGTGCCTGGAATAATACCAAATATAGATGAATGTGGACAAAATAAACCGTGTGGAAAAAACGAACACTGTGTGACGTCTTCATCCGGAAAACGAATCTGCCAATGTCTGTATGTTTTTTGTTAGATTGAAAATTTGCAAAAATTTTAACAAAAATTTGATGAAATTGATTAACGATGGAATAAAAATAATAATGGATAAATGGTTGCAAAGACAATAGGTAATAATAATAAATAATTATAAGTATAGTAATGTATTAGAAAAGTTTTCATAAACTTCTAATTGTTGATGAAGTAAATTGATTTTTGAAGGAAAGAAATTTTCCGTAAATTTGCCAACGGTATGCATGGATACGTGCGTTAACTTGCTACATTTGAAGTTTTACCACCAATAGAAAATTTCAACTTTGACTTCATTCATCTATTACCAATTTACTACGATTTATGATTACGATTTTTTGTGACAATGAAAAAGTTACATATACAACAGTTGAAACATTTTAGGCCTGGTTATGTGACTAGCTCAAATGGTAAATGTCACGCAAGCGGAACATGTGAGCCATATTTGCCAAATTCTTGCGATCAACGAAGACATGAAGAGTGCCTTCCGGATAATCGTGGAGGATTCATTTGTCAATGTGCCGCTAATCAAATCCGGCATCCTATCACCGAGATTTGCTGTAGGTTATAATTGAACTATAATGAAGTGGCATCATAGGAAATGCAATAATGGAAATATTAAGATGGAGAAATTTGATACAAACAATATCAATAAAATAATGATAAATGAATGTAGTTCAGAGAATATTATGCATGTGATGAGAATGCACATAGCTAAAATAATTAACTGATTAGATAATTAGCATTTGTAAGACAAGATATTAAAAACATGTACATGATGTAGTGGTGGATGAGTGCGCTGCCGGAATGCATGATTGTGACAGGAATGCGAATTGCATCGATACGGATGAAGGATATATTTGTACATGTAAAGAAAGCTATATCGATGAAAGTCCAGATCCGTCTCAAAAACCCGGAAGAGTTTGCCGATTACGTATGTGTTCGTTTCTTCATTCAATAAGAAATTATTATTACTAGAACTTCAGGCTATTGATGTTATAGATATCGTACCGTTCAGGATAGACCAAAATATTATATTTGGGGTAAGAACTTTGAATTTTATTTTCACAACTGTAAATATACTGAATTCTGAAAAGTCTTTTCGTTTCGTAATTTTAGAAAATTTTTGATCGTTGGAATTTCTGAAGTTTTCATTTGCTAAGTTAATTTAAATACAGCGAATGTAATGATGAAAATTTTCAGGATAATTATGCATTTTATGAATTGCAGAGACTGATGAATGTGCTCAAGGTACTCACAATTGTTCAGTAAATGCAGATTGCATTAATTTGCCAAAAGGATTTTTGTGTAGATGTAGAAGTAATTACGTAGACTTCAGGTATGCATTTTATATAAATTCATAAAATCTTTGATAATTTGAATATATACAGAGTGGGAGTTACGACAAGCTGAATATATTCTGAATACCACTACTATACGATATATCTAGGACACCATTAGATAAATCAGAAAATTCAGAAATCTTTTATACAATGATAGTAGCTATACTGACACCGTTATTGTGTGATAATAAGTATTGTCACTGAAATACTTCTTACTTTCCTATTTTCTTCAACTTTCAACTTTCTTTGCTAATTAAGATCAAAGGAAAAAAGTGTAAATTCGATGATTGAATAAATTAGATGATAAATTTGCATTTTTTTTTATAGTCCAAATCCACAATATTTTGGTGGCACAAATTGTAAACCATTAGTGGATGAATGTGCCAACAGATCATTAAACACATGCAGTAAAAATGCTATTTGCATTGATACGATGGAGAGTTACAAATGTCAATGCAAGAAAGGTTTCATTGATCATGACGAATTTCGAAATCCGGGAAGAATCTGTGAAGAAGGTGCTATGATAAACTCAAAATACTACACTTATAAATCTATCTGGAAGAAGAATAAACTTAATTTGACCTTTTCAATTGTTTTTGCCAATTCGTTCTTTTATCACATGATAAATCTGTTTGAACTTAATTACTAATTACTGACTTAATCGCCTATTTAATTACTTTAGCATTGGTATCGTTAAAATTTTCAGTTCTTAATTAAACCACAAGCGAATGTCGTAGAGAGTGTTAGTTATTAGTTTTTAGAAATTAATTACTTATTTTCAATTAAAATTTTATAAACCATTTGCAAGCTTTTAGCAAATCGCCTCTGTGTATCAAACCAAAACGATTGCGATAAGAAAGCGAAATGTATCCAGAAAGGTATCAACGAATATATCTGTATCTGTGATCCTGGTTATATTGATAAAAGTCCTGAACCAAATAGGCCAGGTTATTTTTCAAACTATTTTTATCACCAGAAAAATCAGAAATACTATCATTATTCGGTCTAGCTCTCCAACATATACTTTCATTTCATCTTTTAGATACCTGAAAATAAGTGATTCTGTGTAAAGAGTGCTTTTTTAAAACCAATTTATTTTAAAATAAAACTGATCTATCCCTAGCCTAAGCCTACCACTCAATTAATTGCTTTCACTGCATTACAGTTGCAATGATGAAATCATTTGTAAATGCAAATTTCAAAATGAAATATTTAGGTCGTATTTGCTTGGAACGTATCTGCAGTGATCCATCAAAGCACGATTGTCATCCGGCTGCTGTGTGTACAGAAGTTCCAAAACCGGAACGTTATATATGTTCATGTCGTAATGGTTATATCGATATGAATCCGAGCAAGCCTGGTTAGTATCCCACAACAAGTTTCACATTCTACGAACTTTTTTTACAAAATGGAAATTTCCTCTCCATCAAAATATTCTATTCATGATTATTGAGGTATGTGTGACTTTCACTTTCAGAAAGTTAGAAAAGGTTGCCAAAATACTTGACAGTATTTTATTTAAGTATTTTGATGCTCAAGATATGATACTTTCTCATTGTTAGCGTTGATTTTGAAAAATAGAATTTAATCAATTTCAAAGCGAAATGTTTCAGGAAGAGTTTGCAAAGAATTGGTAAACGAATGCTTGGATCCATCATTAAATGATTGTGATCCAGCGGCTACATGTAGTGATTTGAAAGAAGGATATACATGCACTTGTCCACCCAATTCCAACGATCTTTCTACGGGTAATTATCCAGGACGAAAATGTTCCATTGTTAGTATACAAGTTATTCAATTCTTAATTAATAAAATCTTATAGGCTAAGTTATTTTATTTCTACTTCAAAATTTATGCTAGCATTTATTTACTGATTTTGTTGTCGTTATTGCTTGCACGATTTCGTTTGCATTTACAGCCGCTCATATAGAAAATTGATTAAGCAGTGATAAATTTTGACAAGGAAGTTATTTGTTAATGACCGAGAAGAGTTTAAACTTTGTATGTATGTAACTTCCACTTATGTGAATTTGCGGAAATTTGCAGTTGGTGAACGAATGTGCAAATCCACATTTGAACAACTGTAGTCGTTTTGCGGATTGTAGAGATCGGGAAAAGGGTTACGAATGCATTTGCAAAGCTGGTTATCGTGATAGAAATCCGGCTAAACCGGGAACAGATTGTAAATTGAGTGCGTTGTTTAGCTATATTCTTTTTTGACGTTATAATATAATTATCAGTCAATTGAATCGATCATTTATTTGGTTATTCTTCTTTACTGTTAATCCGAGATAATTTGAGACTTTTATTGTTAATCCGGGATAATTTGAGACGTTGAGGTATTGCTTCAGAGAAGTGTTAATGGTAAAACCGCTTCATTCCAGAATAGTAAATTATATTGAAGTATATTCCTTTCTGGTTGGGGCGGTGCTCAAATACTCAATTGATCACTTTGTAGTAGAAAGTACAGAAAAGTTTATAATGCCATTTGATACGAGACACTGATAATAAATAGGAATCGCCCAGTCATTTGAAAGATGAAACTAATCGTAAACACAAGATCATTGGATATAAATCATTAGCGGGATTCCTTAGAATCGTACATCAATGAAATACGCTAAGCATATTTTATCATTTGACTGAGAACACATAATTTCTATGGCACAGACAATGAGAATATAAAGATATATAGATTATTTAACGTCTTTATATTATAAGATTATTTCGGCTTTCCGACACTGTTTGCAGACAAGGAAAAGATTTCTGCAGAAAATGCTAATAGCATCTTTGAAATGAATTGAGAATTGGTTAGTCTAAGCTAAATAATCTTTTATGATTTATGACTTATAGTTGTGATTAATTACCTATTACAAATCATTTGCAGTAATAAATGAATGTGAATCACAAAATTTGAACAATTGTGATCAAAATGCAAAATGTATTGATACAGAAGAAGGATTCATTTGTCAATGTATCCCACCTTATATCGATCAAAATCCATCGCAACCTGGTACCATTTGCCGGTAGGCGCTACTATTATTTAATTTTGATATTATTTAATTTTACTTAATTCTGATATTACTTAATTTTTCTTAATTTTTCTATAGGATTAAAGATTTTTTTAAATTCCCACTTCTTTTTTACTTGAAAATTAAGTTTTTTATCAAGTTCAAATTTTGATTTTATTTACAATTTTATGATATATCATGAAACTGTATCACGTAGTCGATTGAAATGGGAAAAGTTTAAAAAAAAAAACAATATGTTTTTAATTCGATTCAGGAGAAAAGGTTTCCCATGCGGTGAGATGGCTTGTCAGGAAGAACTTAATGAAATTTGTTCGGAGAATCGATTATGCGTTTGTCCGCCTGAACAGAAACGTCCAGCTCATGGAGAAAAATGCCGTCCGGTAAGTATACTTTGAATAAGAAAGATTAAATAATTGACTGAATCATAAAAGCTAGTTTATCAATTATCGACTAACTAAAACTAGCTAACCAATGCATAAGCTAATTTTTTACATTTGTACAATAAAATGAGAAATAAGTCCATAAAAGGATCGATGAAAAATAATTCAAATTGAAATTTTAAGTCTCAGATTTAAAATTACATAAATACTAATTTTTGATTAACATTACTAAAATGAAATTCGTTGAATAATAAAGAGAAACGGATAAAGAAAGATACCTTAGCCATATCTTGTTGTCGTCCTGTAATCTTTATCATCTTACATATGAGAAGTGCGCAAGAGTACTCTATCAGCAATCAGTAATTTTAATTATGGCGCACTAATAACAACCTAAACAACGCATTGTGTTTTAGAAGATATCATAAAATGAAGTTAAGATATAACTCTTTAGTAAGTTACTTCATTGAGCATTAGTCAACTGTGTCGTTGGAAATAATTAAGGATTCCGAAGTGATACTTACTACTGTTTAACTGATTTCCAGTTACTCTCAAATTTCTGTACTTTTCTAAATGACAGAAACAAATGAGAATGTTTTATTATTCATTCTTTATATTAACTGTAAGTCTAACTAAAGATTCAATCTATCCTATCTCTCATTCATCCCATTCGCTTCGACTACACATTTATTTATTGTTATTTCGTAAATCGCAATTCAGCATTTATTGCTTCTGAAATTTCAGGTTGAATCTTGGTCTCTACCTTTATGGGTTATTCGTCAGAATAATGAAGAATTAAATTACAACGATAATTTGGCAAATCCACGAAGTGATCGATACAAGGAACTGGTAACCTCATTCGAAAAAGGTATTGCTGAAAGCTATGCAAATACACCACTCAGGAATGGTTTCGTTGTTGCTGATGTAAACAAAATCACTCGGCCAAGTGATTTAGTCAAGGTTCATTTATTTTTCCAACAGAAAAAGTGAGGCTAAAATTCAACTAATTTTATTAAAAATTCGATAATTCAACCAAATCTTTTGCTAATCTTAAAAAAATTTTTTTCTCTACTATATTTTTCTTATTTTAAAGCCCTTTAAGATATCTTTAGGCTTTCATATATTAATCTTTTCTTGATTGAATACCTAAGGCAGCAAAAAGTTTACTGATTTACCATAAAAGATCCATTTAATGAGATATTGATAGTTCAGGAGAATTTCTTATTTAATAATAATTTTGTTGAAGATTTTGATAACATATCAGCAAGCGATATGTACATTATATTTATTCATTATAGCAGTGGGATAAAGGAATTTTGTACAATTTCACGGTTAATTTCATACGCGGCAGTGTTGCATCACCTCCTAGCGTTTTTACCGATCTTTTGAACTATATTACTCAACGGAACAATTTTGAAGTTGGTAACATCTTCTCTTACAGTAATATAATTTTAAATTGCTCAAATTGAGACAGTTCTATTATAAAAATATATATCAGTTTCCGGTAAGTTAACCAGAAATAGACAATGTCAGCATATTCACTTATCGATCAACATTTTTTCAACAAATTCTTCAAACATCAATTGACTCCCGAAAAATGATATAATTTCTTACGATGCCCTAGCAGTGGGATAAAGGAATTTTGTTCAAGAAACTTCAATATTGCTTACAAAAAGTCAATCAATAAATCTATCTTCTATCATTATGCTTTTTCCAATGATCGTAGATTTGGTAGTAATTGTCATTATTACAACTTAGATTGATTCATTTTAAAACTCCAAAGTTTTCAGGTTGGTAAAAGCAAGCAGTATATTAGTCCAATTCAAGCAAATCCATTTGACAATTGTTATAATAGTGATTGTCATCCGGATGCAAAATGTACTTCCACACCAACCGGTTATATGTAAGTGATTGCATCTGCATATAAGCGTTGTGTCTTTTTTTAAGTTAATTGTCGCTAATTACAAACAGTTTTAACTATTAGCAAATTTTTTTCCAAAACTCTGATTATAGAAATCATTCATTCACATCAGCAATAGAAAATGAATAGTGAGAAGCCGTTGAATTTACATGCTTAGGTAAAAATTCGGGAATCGAATTCAAACCTTACCTGACTAATCATGAGTGAAGTAATTGTAATGTCATATTAAAAATGGAGTATATTTTAAATAAAAATTTTATTTATTTTCTGCATGTATATCGAAAAATTATATTTCTGCGATACAAATGTTTGCAATACAAATTTCTGCAGATGTCAGTGTCCGGATACACATCGTGACCTAAATCCCTCAAAACCGGGACGTGAATGCGTAAGCTACATTGGTTTCAACGAATGCGAACGTAAAGAATGGAATGAATGTGGTGAGCATGCTCGATGTATCGATCAAGACCATCTGTACAGGTAATAGCTTCTTGTTGATTTTAAAACACGCGAACAAACTTTGATCCGAATTTGTCTTTTAAAAGTGCAAAGATACAGAGGACCTAGTAAAAATATTATGTAAGGGTCGGAATAGACAATAAATGTAATAAGTGAGATAAATTTACAGATGTGAATGCATAAAACCATATGTTAATGCAGCACCACCAGGAAAATTGCCGGGTTCAGTGTGTCGTATCGATTATTGTTCTGATGTGAACTTTTGTCCTGCAAATACCACTTGTCAAAACGAAGAATCAGGGGTGAGAAGTCAATTTCTTTGCAATTAAATTTGACTCAACCGTTTAAAACTCGATCTAAATTACGTGAAATTGTTATTGTTATTATTACCATAAGTTAAATAGGAATTCGCACACGTGAAACTTCTAAATATGTATCACTACTCTTATTTAAGTTCTCACGTTCCTCTAAATCCTTACTTAGAAGAAGCTAGAAGAAGAAGCCTAACTAGGTATAAAAGGAGTTTGATTGAAATTTAACTTCGAGCAGTATGAAATTTTCATTTTCATTTTTTGAAGGCTGAATGCGTTTGCAACGAAGGCTACGTGGATCTTCGACCTAGTCCATATCGAGATCAACTTCACTACCCGGAAAATGTGTACTGCCTACTGCTACAGGATGTCGACGAATGTGCTCTTGGTCTTACCAACTGCAGTGCAGTAGCAGTTTGCACTAATCTGCGAATTGGCTACAAATGTCGTTGCCCAGATGGGTGGGTAAATCATAGCAGCTTTCAACAAATTTTCCATTTTCCACTGCAGCAGCATTGCGGATATATTAAAATATTAAAAAAAACACTAACATGCTTCAAAAAAAATTTGCATTATTTAATTTTTGTTCTTTGCTAACTTCTCATGATTTTGAACAATGCTAAGAGATTTGTTGAATGTAATACATTATTGAATTGCTACTAATTAACAGATATGTCGATGGTAATCCGAATGATCCGGGTCGAATATGTGCAGCACAGTTATGCGGCTTATGTAATGGACACGGTGATTGCATTTACAATGAAGCAACTAAAAATGTAACATGTTCATGTATCGGTGATTATACCGGAGAATTTTGCGAGATTGAACCATCCAAGACACTCTTGTTACTCTTTCTGATTCTGGCTACCCTACTTTTACTCCTATCACTATGCTTTTGTTTATATTTCTGCTCGAAGCTCAGGTGTGTATCGTACCATTACTATTTCTTCACTTTATTACAATTATAATTTTCTTCGCAAAAAATGAAGGATTTTCGAAATAATTGAAAAAATATTTAAGAAATAATTCTTCTAATTATGAATTATGAAATCTCGAGTGACGTAATAATTAGCTAAAATCGTTTTAGATGCTTCCGACGAAGGCGAGAAACAAGTGTTGGAAGTGGTCGAGAGATTCTCAGTTCCGATTACTATTCTATTCCACGAGCAAAACTAAAACGACGTGAGGTAAATATAACTTCTAACGCCGAGAATAATTGTAGCCAGTGAATTTAATCTTTTACTATCACTTTTTTAAACTAATGTTTAATTTATTTTTTTCATAAGTTAAATGTTTCATTTAAGGTAGATGAGACCGTTCCAGCGGAAGCAAGTAGCCGTCAGTTGCAACGTTACTTGGATGACGGAGGTTCTATTTCTGGTGAGTCATCCGGTTCATCAGTTCAATTCGAAAGGCGAATTATCACCGATATTACAACGCACGAAATCAAAAAAACTATTTATCATGATCCAGAAACTGGACAAGCAATTTACGAAGTCACTGCCACAGCTAGCAGTAGTGCAGGTGATGGTGGTCATTCACAGGTACCATAGCTGCTTATTTTAATTAATTATCAAAAAATATATTTTCAATGGACTGGTAACCTTGTCCTAATTTTTTGTTCCGAATTCCAATTTGCTTTTTTTATAAAAGTCCTCCATCATTATCTTTTTTGTTTTTAAATAAAATAATTATTTAAATTTCAAGTTTCTGCGACCACCGATTGAAATCGAATCCGAGCAACAAGCAGGAGAGACTGAACGTTTCGCGCGTTCTTCAGATTCAGTACCACAGACTGAGTCAATGTCACGAACAGGTGGAAGCAGAAGAGGTACAATACGTGAAAGCGGATCACGTGAGTACACATCTACCCGAACTACTCGTCAAATGGTACTATTTTCTGATGTAATATTTCATTAATTTCTAGTGTTAATGAAAATTTGATTGAATCCTCTTTGATTGATTGAGTTGAATATCTCAAAATTTTAATAATAATCAACGTAATTTGTTGTCCTACAAAGCTGACTAATTGTTTACAGCCTCTTTTAAAGGCTCAACAACTTTTAAATGATAAAGTGAATATTTCCGTATTACCGTTAAACATTTAACATTGTTACTTACCTTGCACTGTTAACTCAGAGACTGATACATCGAACTAATTTAATACCTTAACCTAATGCAAGGGAATGAGTGTTTGTTTGAATGATGAAAAAGAAAGGTTATATTTTTAGAAGTTATTAAATATTTGTTTGTTTGCATACTAATCAGTAAATTTCATAACAAATCATTGTTGTATAGGTGATAATAATATTCTATAGTAATCTACAATGTTATAAATTAGTAGTTATTATCAGCTGATCATGTTCTTCATTTTAGGCAGATGATTATGATAAAAAAGAACCATATAGTCAAGAAGAAGAAATTGATGGTGCCGTCTTTGATAGAACCACTAAGGTTTACTTTTTTTTAAACTAAAAATTAAATTAATTTTTGTAAAGATATAGCAGCAGAGCTCAGTTTATATTTTGCACTCCTATTTTGTTATCTAACTGAAATCATTTATTTTGCTATAAAAAGATTGAAATTTCTGATTCAGTTACTGCTATTAGTCTTCACTCGCGAATAACTAGCAAATTAAATCAGATTAGAATTTTTACAGCTTTCTACGCGACATGATTTCGTGCCAGCGGAACATGGACAGGGTGGAACAGAACGAAGGCGCAATGAATTATCCACTACAACAAAATCACATGAGACAAGTTACTATTAGAAATGACGTGCTTTGCTATTCGCATGATCATAATTTATTTTGTACAGAATTTTTTCTAATTCTACAGATACTGAGAGGACCTTTTTTTCTAATTGATGCGAATTTGATCGATTGATTTAATCGAAGTATAATAATAATAATAATAGTAACATTAGTTTAAATTTACAATCAAATCCGTATAACTTTGATTTCCTTTCGAAACTTACCATTGAAAATTCATTTGTAATCGTATAATCAATTTCATTCTTCTCAGTAATTTCTTGTAACGATCAATCAAAAACTTTTCAAGCAAACTTTATGATTGCAAAAAATGAGAAGAAAATAGCAATCAGTAAGAAGCTAAATTAATTAGGCAATATGATGATCATTTGATGAATTTATTAGAACTGATATTTTTATTAATAATTTAGAAATTGAGCTGTATGATACTTATTGCAAAATGACTATGCTAGTTTTTTTTTCAGCAATTTAAATTTCATTTTTTAATTTTGAATATAATTTTTCATGCCATTATAAACAGTGAATTCACTGCCATATTACTAAGTTAACTCTATCGCTTACTTTTTTATCTCTGAAAATATCCAAGAGAAAGTTTCAAATTTTATCGTATACGATTTTCATGAATTTCTTGGACATTTTCTTTTTGAATATTTGACAACTGTAATTTGTATACAATCTAATTGTTGGACGATAATTAGTGAATTGTTTGTTTATGCGATTTTCAATTTTTTCCCTTTGCTGCCATATTATTTGTATTTCTTTCTAAAGCACCTGCAATTTGTTTAATTCTGCCCATTTAAAATGAATAGATATTTCAGTATTTACTTAAATGCATGAAACAATATAATAATAAATGTAATTGGAAGGCTCACACGTCTTCCAAACAGCCTTACATATACCTCACTCATTTTTAATTATATTAAACTGCATAATTTAGACATATATTACCTCACTCATAAGCGTGTAACAAAAGTTTTACAGCAGTTCAAAACAAAAAAATTAAGATTTGCAGAACTAAGAACAAATGGTTACTTCGAAAACAATTTATCATTAAAGTAAAATTTTGTGAAATGTCATATTTGGAATTTCTAAAATTTATCTAATCCTGTATTATCAAATAAATTTTTTACAAATAATTTTCCTCGACTATAGCCTTTCTTAATTTGTAGTTTTGAATAAAGTACTTGAAATTCTTCTAAGCTATACTTACCATATAACGATATAATGTGTCTGATTGTCTGTTTTTGTTTATCGCATCATATTAATGACAGCTGTGATAACAAATAATTTGGTTAGAAGAAACAAAAAACATTTAAATCGTTCTGATTTGTAAAAAAATCCTTCGAGTGCTGTTTACTTCCTGATTAACAAATCCCGAAGCATTTCTACTTTTCGGAAATAACTAGAAAACATCGTTTAGGCAGGAAATACAAATGTAAAACAAAGGAATTGTATAATACAAAGATGACTCAACGGAAATTCTAATGTTTCAGTAAATGCTTCAAAAGAATAATACTATTTGAAAATCTCTCCGGTTCTGATCATGTTGACATAGGCTAGCTAATAGAACACCACACATCTGTAACTGAGATAGGAGAGCAGAGAAATTGGTCACTTCATTGAAATTAAATAATCCATCGATTGAGAGATCAATCTTATTGCTCTCGCTGTTACAAACCAAACTATTTCTTCTCTAATTCAATATTTGTATGCAAACTATTATAGTAAGCTGAATTTTCAATTTATTGTCAATATTATTTACTTCATTGCATAACGAAGAGAAGAAGCATAAGAAGGTAAGCTCTCTATCCAAACGGTAACATTTATAACAATGTCTTTTTCAAATTTCTTCCAACTTTTTATCATTAATTTAAAATTAATTATAGTTTTAAGTATAATTAGCACGTATTGACTATTGCATAGCAATCAGATAGGTAACTGATCTAATGCAAGAGTTTTGATAAGTTGAGATTCCTTAGCTTACACATTACTCATGTACTTTTTAGATAACTCTTTTTCTAATCATATGTACTATTCCAACTAACAATTAATATTCATTCATTTTAAGTTGTTATTTCCTCAAATGATTCAAATGGAATTTATCATTGAATTTATCACTCATTCTTTTTCTTCATTTATTATTATCATTGATGATAATTTCACTTTTCAAATAAATCAATTAAAATAACTTTTTCGTTTCTGTCATATGAAAATTCAATGCTTTTGTTGATTTTTGGTTTTTCTACAATTCCGAATTAAATTTATTGTCTTTAACAATATCGCTCTTATTTCTCCTTTGTATACTAATTATTGATAAATACTTATCTCTTCGTTATCAGTAAAAATAATTCAAAAGATCTTCCATTCTTCTATCATTTCGTCATTTTCTCCTTACTATTCTTCTCACATTTCTTTATATCAAACATATCAGACGTATTTTTACGTTTTATTTTGTTTATAAAAAGAATGGCAAAAGAAGATGAAATAAATTTTACTTTCATTTTATATTCAAATGCATTATGCAACATTTCATTTATTCGACTATACGTAATATTTACACGTACGTCAGATATTTCAAGATTACTTAATCAACGTTAAAAATTCTACTAGTATTTGATGAATTAATTTCTCAGTTTGGAGATAGAAAAAATCAAAGGATGAAGATTCATCTATCAATGAGTCATTTAGATATTAAATACTACAATACGATACAGACAATCAATAAAGTATAATTCATTCCTACCGATGGATTCTGATACCATTTATTTTCATTAAAGAGATTCCTAGGTTTGAATGTCTACCCTATGGATTCTTATGCATTTCCATTTATTTTCATTACAGAGATTCCTAAGTTTGAATGATTCATCCATGTAAAGTTGACTCATTCAAATTTGCATTTGGTATGCATGCCCTCTCTCCTACGCCGTCTCCCATCTCTTCCATCACCTTTATGTATTATTGATAAAACGCAACGAAAACGAAGCAAACTGAAAATGTCCATAAACTCTTCTTCTTACCTTTACATATTGTCTACTTAATAAGTTAATAAAATAAGAATTAAATTGAGTATGTTTGATTTGCTTGACACATTCAATCATTTGTTTACTTCCAACCTATTCATTCATATTTGATAATATTCTCATTGCAACACTTCTTTTATTGCAGTAATACTGGGAGTAAACAAATGGAAAAAGTTATCCTCTATAGTAGTTGGGGTAATTTAGCCTAAGAGATATCAGTATTTGTCCTGATCTTGGCCATGAAACTATTAAAGTAATTTGGGATTAATCGATTTACTGTGATGAAATTATTTTTAACATTAGTCAAACTTTTAATTTTGACCTTTTCGAAGATAATTTTTACATTTGCCTTCATTATTCATCAAAGGCGATTCAAGCGATACGATTCTTTTTCCATCATTTTTGTTTACAGTTCCTTGTTGGATTTATTGAGATTTTCATAGAAAATCTCGGGAATTATCTCGGGAGACTTATTATTAAATTTAGATATGATTATTTTAAAATATTGTCAAATTATTTTTCGAATTAGTTTCAGGATATCGATGAATATTTGTCGAATAAATCCCTATATTCTTATACCTTTGCTATTGCCAGTTATTTAATTGTTTCCATTAAAATATAAGCAAGGAGAAGATATGGCAATTAATCCGTGTTTTTGCTGGAATATTAAGGATGGTACCGTTACTGTTGGCCTTTGGTCATTGGTTAGTTAAATTTAATTTATTTTTTATTATCTTAGAGAAAAAGAGAAATTATTGCTTTAACAAGGAATGCAAACTTTTTCACTTATTGTTTAGAAACAAAGCATGAAATTGTATCTAATTAATTGTTAACAGACTTATACATTCAGTTGAAGTTACAGTAAAGAAAGTTTGTAATTCTTGATTATATTTGACGGATAGATCAATTTACGGAAAGATTATTTCCGTTCCATAATTCTTGCCAACCTTTTTCGGACTTTCTCGGTTCTCAGGTTTATTTAATAAAAAGAAATATTTGAGTTATCAAACCATTCCTACAAGGTTTTTTCCGTTAGTTGCATGAGAGGAAGATGATGAAAAATGAATGAAGTTGATATTTCAAATCAATAAATTTGCATACAATATTAATTTTAATCAAATATGATTGAGAAGTTATCATTCAACATGACTGGCACTAATCCTTCATAAGGTTAGCAACACATAACACGTTAAAAAAGTATGAATCAATCTTAGATATGATAAAATATTGACACAATCGAGTTTCATTTTCGTATAAGTATAATATGATGTATGAAAAAAGAATGCATAACATTCTTTGAAGGTTTATTCATTGGCATCACTGGCACTATTCGGCTGGCAAATGAATGTTATCAATTCTTGTCAAACAGTGACAATGTCTCAAGCAAATCTACAATGCGAATATTGGTGCCCATGTGTTGGCGCATCTAATGAACGTACAAGTGCCCTGATACAGGGTAGGGTACCATATACATATATCACTACATTCTTCTTTCGCCAAATAATTTTTACTGATGGATATGTATGAGATAGAAGTAGTAGTTAGTGGTGAACGGATGTGATACTTCCGGATGTCGGTACTTGAAAGAAATGAATAGAATTCTTTCTTCTGTTGTCTTCAGTAATCATCCCATATTCAAAGATAATTATCATTTGGAGCATTAACAAAGATAGAGATCGAACTTAATGAAACTGTCCAGTAATAACAAAACTTAATGAAACTGTCCGGTAATGAATAAGCCATTATTGAACTTGATGAGATCGTTCAGTAATAAATAAACTATCACACTATTCCACCCATTATTTTACACTTCTACTAAGGAGTCTTAAATCAAAACATTCCGATTTTAAGTTTTATTTTCCTGAATCTCTATTCCTGTTTTTTCTACACAAACAGTCTAAATTATCCATCACACTTAATTATGTTTCATTTATCTTTATCCGTGCTCACTTGTGCTTAGTTTACTGTATACTGTTTGTTGCAATTCATATCCCTTAGAAATTCTCATCCTCAATCCCTTTAGAAATTCATTACATTATTCAGTTAAATTTGCCAGCCGAATAGTTGTCAATTGAAAGATGAGGAAATTTGAAAAATATTGATGAAAAATATTTCGAGAAAAATTGGTAATTACATGAAATTTCATGAATTTCAAAGGAATAAAATTTCTTGTGGAGAAATTTTCGAACATTTCATCTAATTTTTCCATTAAATCTATTGTTTTTAAACTAAGAGCTTTTCCAGAAGGATAAGGTATGATTTAGAGATTTGAGAGAAAATAGTTGAAGAAATTAGAAAAATTTCACTAGTAAGTTTATGACATGAAATGGAATATAGCGCATGTTCCAGGTGTACTGCATCGTACAGTTGGCACTATTCAGCTGGCAAACCTACGAAATCAAATATTATCGAGATATTGCCGCCAATCAGATAATACCTGGACATAATACTTATGCCGCTTACAACATTCCCTCATATATCGAAAACTACTATGACACTTCTCAAACACTTTTTTATACCGGTATAATTTCCATGATGATTTTTTGGTTGGTATAATTTCCATAAAAATTTTCTATACCGGTATAAATTCTGTGATGATTTTCCATGTCGATATAATTTCATGCACATCTAATCTTTTACGTAACATAATTATGAGAATAGACTTTTTCTCTGATAAAAAATTTTATAAAAATTTTTCTGATTAGAAACGAAGAACACACATATATGTTGGGTTTACAACTAAGCAAATGAGATATCAGCATTGAGGTTAACTTACCAACATATCCTTCACTTAACGTATATTTCGTTTACTTATGTCATTCATCACATTCACTCACAAATACTTTCAACCTTTTATTAGGAATATGATTCATCTCTTATCTGTTATCAACACATTACTGTAGTTATTACTGCGGCACACATATCATACTAGTTATTTCGCTTACAGAGTCTTTATCATTTAAAGTAAATGTCTTATTGATGTTACTTACATTAGTTACTGTATTCTGTTTATCATAATCTTTGCAGTTAACAGTGTAGAAAGTTGTTGTTTGCTCTTTCATTTAATTAAGACAGCCAAGTTTCTTCATCGAATTTTGCACTAAAATTAGCAAGAAACATTTTGCCAGTCGAATATGCCAGCTGCTGCTATGTCAATGTGAATGATGCACATATTAGTGGATGAAAGAAGTGAATACTTTAATTTAATATTTTAAATTTAATACCTAATTTTTCAATTTGCCTAAAACGAACCCAGTAAAGCTCACAATATCATTTAATCCTTTTAAATCTTTTATACTTTTAATCTTTTATGACAATTTCTTGTCTCTATCAATTATCTTATCAGAAATCTTCAATGATAAGACATATTTTCTTTCTCTAAGAAAAAGAGAAAGAGAGAGAAGAGGGAAAAAAAAGGTAGATAAAAATAGTTTGTTCAGATCTATGGCCTAATACAGTTGGCAATATTTGGCTGGCAAATGGCAGCAATAAAATATGAGAAAGATCGTGCAGCAGATACAATTCTACCAAATTATAACGAATACGGTAGATTGGATATACCCAGTTACTACGAAAGTTATTGGCAAAGCCCTGAGGAACGCTTCTATACTGGTATGTACTTCCCGAATACATATCAGTACTAAATCATAGAAGTTCTTTCTATTATGATCATTATAGAAAACTTACGAGATAAGTACTAATGGTCAACCTCTATTCTCAGTCCGTTCATTCATTGTCGTCTTCCGTTTTTTTCTTCGTAGCATTTCTACTTGCATAATTATCTACTTATCTCTTGTTGCCAGTAGGAATAATTCATAAATTTATTTGTTATATATTTTTTTTGTACTAAAATCGATACTCATAAAGTTCAAATACCTTATTAATTTCATTTTCATTCTAATTGATTTCAGGTTTATTCGTTATTCAAATATTATGCTTAATCGCTTCATTTTTCTTGTTGTTTGCTTCTTGCTCACTTATTTATGGTGCTCATACTGTAAGTTATTATATTTTATCATTTCAAACTTTTCATTTTGTAATTGACATAAGAGCTTTCTTATGAATGTTTTGAGGATAGCAACTCATACAAGCATAACCTAAGCTTAGGTCTTGGAAATTTTTGAAATTGCAATATCATATGTTTCCGAGTAGACATTAGCAATTTTTATCAGCTGTTGGAAAAGTTTGATGATAGTATTGCATGCCTATTTTGGAACTCGACTTACAATTATGCCACAATCTTATCTAATCTATAGATATGCCAGTACTAAAAATCACTCTTTGCAAATCTTTTCAACCTTGAACTAATAATTTTTATTTTGGTATTCACGATGTTTGGTATGGCCTTGGCTTCCTTGTATGATAGCCAGTATACTTTGTACACTAGCATATTGTATTATGTGGTGGAGCGGTGATGTCCGTGACTATTGGCTTATGCTTACAATTCTCGAAATGGTCATCATATTTATCAATGTTTGTTGATTTTCGCTTTTATTCAAAAAATTACTGCTCAAGCAATTATCCATTGGTCATTATTAAATTATCGATATGCCTATATTAATAAATTATCTATTCTATGAAAAATATCATTCATAGATTATGGCTAAATTTATCAGACGGTTTTAATAATTTTTATAATTTCTTGGCATTATTATGTATTAATTAGATAAGATGATAATTTTGATAATACTGATAACATAGAAAGAAATTCATTTAATCTTATTAAAAAAAAGAAAACAAATTTGAAAAGAAACACGGAAAGTTTTTCAGTTATACTGTGTATTTGTCGTATTATTGTTCTATCGTTATATCAGCGGTGAAATAACTCATTACGATGAGAAAGAAAATTATAGGCCAAGAATGTATGATGAATTCAAGAAAAACAATTACCATGTTAATAACTATCTACCTGGTAAGCATTTCCATTTCTGTGATTAGGATAAAGAGAAAGAGATACTATCAGATAACGATGAGATTAAAAGAAGTAAGGGAAATGAATAATGATGAATTTTATTCAATTTTGATTACCACCATGATATCACATTGGAAACAGTTGAATAATTTAAGCATGAAGATTAAGTTGAATTAAAGCATCTTATTATCTCTTTGCAGAATTGGAACATCCTGTAAAATCGGGTTATCGGAAAAATGAACCATTACGACGTGATCAGTACAATCGTCTAAAAGATTACACGATGATACAACAGCAATCTGTTCCAGCTACTTCGACACACGTCCGAACAACAACCTTCGCGGATGATTTAGTTTCTACATGGGTCAAAGAACAACAATCTATAAGTATATCGTTCCATCACATTTCTTTTTAAAAATGAAGTTTGAAATTAATTAAGAATTGAGAGATTAAAATACTTAAATTTGCAAATTTTGAGCTGATTACAGAAGATTTGCCAGATCATGCGAACAGTGAACCAATCATAGAACGGAAACCGACAGATATCTATTCATTGAAGGTATATTTGTTTCAATGATTAATAATTTAAGCTATAATGTTAAAACTTATAAGTCTAAAAGACAACTCTTAACTTTGATTAAATAAACATGAATGATTGATTATTCAGTTTTAATAGAAGATCTCAGAAAGACATGGATAAAACAAGTAGTGAGAATTTATTAATCATTATTTTCAACTGAGACAAATTTGTTTTTGTAGCATTCATATTCCGTGCCATCAATTAATGCGAAAACCTCAGGCGCTAGATGTTGTCATCGTCATCGACGCAAACATTGTCATCATCATCTTCATCATCGTCATCATCATCACCATCATCATAAACATCGGTAATTTTAATGAATTGAGATTGTGAAATTCGGTACCATTTACCACTAACGCTTTGTTCTGTAGCTCGAAAACAAAAATAACAATCGAAATTTTATCGTTTACATACAGAATGAAAGTAATGGAAATTGTTTACAAAAAAATCAGTGAATATTTTATAGCATCAGATTGGAAAAGAGTTGGTATTGTTGATCTTGTTATTGTAGATCAGGCTCACGACGACATGATTACAGTGATCAAAATGATTATGGTCTACGGAGGAGCTCATCAAGACATCGTTATCGTTTTCCTTCTGTAACAAGTAGCTCTGGATCAGTGAGCACTGATTATTCAGGTAAATAATCCACCAGTATTACCGCAAAATCTTTTTATCACTTTTCGATCGAAATTTTATAATTGAGCTAAGATATCTTTTGTTAAAGTGATCATTCAGCAAATAATATCATACACTTAACTATTTAGAATAATTTTCATATGATCATATTGAATGTGTCAGCAGCTGTATTTAATGATTTATCTTTCTAAATCTAGAATTTACTTATAATAATTTTGCCTTTCTCGATTTTGAACTTACTCTATGCAGACAAATGAAAAAAAGGTGAACAAATTGCATTTCATAGATATGATGTGATCGTTTATTTCTTTTATTACCTTACCTTTATCATTTGGGAATATATTTTCCAATAAACTAAGATCACAGAGTAGAAAGGTTTTCTCAAATATGTGAAAGGAAAAGTCTTCTTCATATTCGATTGTTATATATTTTTTTCTCTTAGAAGTTTTAACATTGACCCGTAATGTCTTACGATGTATTATAGGTTAACGTTCAAGTGATATAAGTTTGGTATCATGACAGTATTTCAAAGTTCATGACAATACTTGCAGATTACTCACATCTTATCAGACGTCGTTCTCGAAGCCTTGAGAATGGTAACGCAGCAATAGATGATCTCAGAATAGCTGAAGGGCATCATAGATCACGGCGTACAAGATTTGAAAATTACCCCGACGATTCAAAGCGATTCAGAGATCGTCGGCACGAATCACGGAAGTCAAGGCGTAATCAATATGACGTCAAAAAGTTAGAATTTTCATTTCAATGGAAGATTTTAATTTTTATCAAATTTAAGGAATGACTTCAAAAGGATCTAAATTTTCCATTATGATTTTTAAGAGATCCAAATAAATATATCGTTTTTAGTGTTACTGAATTTAATATCTCTACACTGATACAGTACACTGACTTATCAAACTGTTATTCCAATAATTCTTTGACTATGACCGATCGGTTTTCCTTTTACCCTTCCATTATATTGCAAATTGATCATTTTTTGAAATTAACTTATGGAAATCCGTTTCAGAAGGCGTATTGTAGTGATTTCATTTCATATTAAAATTTAAATTTTATTTTCCAATTATTTAGGAGTGTTTTTGTAGAGCTGTTTTAAGGGCAACTTCCGGTAATACTTCACCAACTGTTGCTGTGCAAACAGATTCGATATTATCACATTGGCCTCTGGATCCGCAAAAGGGATTAACACTTCCACAACAAATCATTATTCCACCATCACGTGGAAATATTGGCCCAGATGGGCGTTCACAACCGCAAACGTATCAGATTAGCTCTGAAATAAGGATTTCATACGATCAAAAAGGTAGACCAGTGCCACATAAAGTTTCCGCCTTATCCAGGGCTCCAAACAGTGAGGAGGAATTTCTCCCCACATATTCACAATCTCGGGTTAGTTTTTCTTAAATACGTTCTAACATTCTGAGCAGCAATTACATTTAAATGTTACACATCACTATCAAGTTTCGTGATAGTGAAATATTCTTCAAACAGCAAGCAAGATGAAAGTACGAATGTGAAATGATGTAAATCATGGCGTACGTGACAACGTATATGCAAATAAAACTTTATTTACAAATAATTCCATGCATAAGTTCTTTTTCTGTGATCATGAGAAGTCTCTCTGGGAAAGTTTTTTCCTCTGATCTTAGAACTGCTAAGGAATATGAGAGTGCGAATATTTTAAAATATTAGGATTGAAAGTATCAATGAAATTTCAAAGCGCAAATATTAGGATTGAAAGTAACAGTGGAATTTCAAAGCGCCAACTTCATCACAGTAATCTTTCCTTATTTCTAATATCTTTCGCACTTTATTCGATAACTTGATTCTGATTTTGACAAGGCATTTTTCCCAGCAAAAGAAAGCATAGATATTTTAAATAATTTTTTTTAGATACCAATATTTTTAAATTACACTTGAATTGTTCCAGAGATGATAGTGGTACAGATATTTGTAATGATATAAATCTTCAAAAGTGAATATAGTTCCAGCCGATTGGCCTACAATACTGACCCACTGTTTTATTTTTAAGAATTTCATTTTTATTGCTTATTGATTTTTTATATTTCCATTTGTTCTAAATAATTTTGATTTCTTTAATTTAAATCTTTTTTTTTGGTTTTGAAATATAAGTTTTCATTATTTAATTTAATTTCAGCCTTACGCAATTAATTCTGTTGTATGATGACTATTCACTTATTGCTACCCACAACATATCCCATTATTTCATTTTGTAAGTGATAAATTATCACTTTCTTTTGTAATGAAATATTTCAAATAATAGAAGCAACTATCTTGAACTGAAGAGAAATGGCATGAAAGCAGGAAATGTTCATAAGTTGTTGATGAGTGGCTTCATTATATCATTATGAATATTTGTAAATGTGAAGGAAAGGTGTAACGTGTATTTTCTTTACAGATCATGCTAGTGTTCAAATCGGAACGTGATATGCAACTTGGTGTAATGTGATATAATGCAATTTCTTGTGACATATACGTGATATTAACCATGATTGATTCATTCCTCCATTATTCATTTCGGAATTTTTTATCCCAAAGAGGAAATGACTTAATTCAAGCGCTAAAAATAATGAAGGGAGGGAGAAGATTAGCCTGGTAGTGAGGAAGAATCAGTTATGTCATATATCGCATCATCAGCACAATATTGTAAGCATTGATGTCATAATAAATATATGTTCCTCAAATCAAGTGATTCTCATTATAGATTCAGCGTACCTTCTTACATACGAAATAACTTTGCACTTACTTTGTTTTCACAAATGCAGCAAATCATTAACTCAAACGGTATTCAGGGTCATAAATAAATTTATTAAGTACAATTAAGAGTTATGTGAGATGTATGAAATCAGATAGATCGCGTACGTATGTAAGATAAATTACAAATTACCAATACGATTTTATATAAGGAACTCTGTATGTTTCTTAGCCAAAAAAAATGAATGGATAACTCAACGTGGAAGAATGACGTTAGCTAGTACTAAAGCTAACACTAATGTACGGAAGAATGACATTAACTAAGATCAACTTACATACTCAGCGTGAGAAATGTAAAGGAAATGTCACTTTCGCACCAGCTAGGATAAAAATTGCATAGTGTCCCACTAAATGCAAAAAAATGGGCCTCGTCTGTTTGTCCATAAATAGATATGAAGGCAGTTTACAGATGTGGGTTGCAGTGGTTATGTGGAGTAGGTACTATGTCGGATTATAGTTTAACGAACTACCGTAGATGTGTGATAGTGTTATTCCGCTATCTTCGACTATGAAGTAAAGAGCGTTGTGTAATGACATGTCTTAGTAATGGAAGTTATGTAATAAGTTTTAACAGAATTTAGTTCATGTGCTTTTCAAATTGACAACTGGAGAAATGGTCGTGTTGCTCTATTGCATGAATTTTTTTTGGTAAATCGCTTAGTGTTATCCGGCGTCGCAAGAGAAAGAAGGTTGTTTTCAGAGAAAATATTTGAGAGAAATGTTGAATTCACCTTCATTGCCGCTTCTAGTACATTTAGCGGTAATTGTCAATGGGAAATTGGATGGACAGCATATAGATAAACAATATGAGCATCATCCTGTTAATGGCAGCTTTTCGGCAAGAGAACAACGCAAGGCATATCATGATCACGATGATTTGTTCGGAGCTAAAATGTGTAAGATTATGCCTTTTCAAGCTATGTAACTTTTTGCTTGATAGATTTCGAGGTTCAAACTTAAATTGATTTGAGCGTGGTAATTTGTTCTCCGAAGCCAGTTAGAAGATCTCGTGCTTGTCTTCAAAGTTCACTTCTTAAAGTGATTGATATTCTTTAAGCTGAGTAAGACTTTGCAAGAAATAAAAAATAGAAGTTGTGGAGTACATAGAAAACACTAAATTAGCTGTTCAGAAATGGACGAAGTTTGCAACTGCTCAACTTTTTCGAACTCATAAAAAATGATAGCGATTGAAATTTATTCTAAAATATTCATTTTTAGATAGAACGCTTTTCTCAGTGAAGCACCGCGAATATTTGGATGCAGTGAAAAGATTGACTGCTATGGATGAAAAGAAACAAATGAAGCTTCTTCTTGAATTGGTCTCTAACATTATTAAGGTTAACACTGACTTTGAAACATTCTTGCATTGAAATTTTTGCTCAGGCTCTCAGTTTATAAATCTTTGTTTATTTTATATAAGCTAAATTTCGATTAAAACAGGGTTGCGCAAATAAATCATTTTTTTATTTTAATTTCTACAAATTTTATCGGAATTAGATTCTTTAGGTTAGTTTGAGTTCTGAAAACATGCAGACTATTGGAGGAATTAGCGAATAGAAAATATTTGTGAAGTTTGTATTATTTAATTCTCTTTAATGATCCCATATATTCTGTATTACAAAAAAATTTGATGAGAGTGGAAACTGAGTTTGAATAATTTTTAAGCGAAATAAAGGATGGTTCTTTCTTAGTTATTTCTTAGGATTATTTTGAGGAAGTAATTACAGGGCTAAGTTGGAAACTTTGTGATGTTGTATAATATAGAAGGAAAGTGCGAAAGTAACTATAGGTGATGGGTAATGCGAGAAATATAATTGAAAAAGCCAACTTCAATCCTAACGATACATTTCCTAGCGAGGAGCAAAGCAGTTTGAGAGATGCTATTGGGAATATTGTCGAAAATACTGCCTTCTACAGTAATTTGATACTGTATTTTCCAACAGTATTGCTAGACAGGTAGAAATTGATCCAGTTTATTTTACAGATTGTTTCGTCTATACGATATGGTAAAACTTTACATTTTTGCCGTTCGTTCCTCCTATATTTAACTTTTCAAAGTCCATATTTCTGTTTTATTTTACTGTTTCATAGCAAAAATGCAAGAAAAGGTTGGCAGTGAAATAAATTTTGGCTATTTTCTTTGAACATTTTAAAGCTGGCCAGCGCTCCTTAATTGATGTTTTGGAAGTTGAAATTGGAGCTTTATTTTGCTGATTGTCGGCTGATTACAGGTATAAAAAGGATACCGATTGGCAATCACTATTTGTCTGGGCTTATAAATTCACAACAGCATCACGGCTGCATGATGACGTTGCGGAAAAATTGCTGGATTTAGTTGGACAACAATTGGAAATCATTCCGAGGTTATTTGATTATAGTATTCCAAAAGCATTTTTTTTTTGTCTCGAAGAAACAAATAGTTTATTTGAAGATTTAACATGTTTTTGATTGGACAGTTTCATTTATTTTTCCACTTTAAATGATTCAGTTGTCTCTGCTTTATATCGAAGACATATGAGGCGATGTTCTGCTATGATGCACATTTGAGGAATATGGTATATGTGCTGCAGGATAGTTTGCATTATTTTGATGGGTATTCCTGACGAGTCATCTTAAACTTTATTTTGTCTTTAAATTTTAGAAGAGATGATTTCCACAATCCATATGACAAAAAAGCGATTAAGGAAAAGTTGCAACGAGAATCAATACAAAAAATGGAAAAAGCACTAAGAGAAAAACAGGAACAAAAGAAGCTGGATCGTAAGAAAAAGAAAATAAAGAAACCATCAATAACAAAGACTGAACTATAATTATGTTATACAGCTTATTTTGTAAGCCTTTGTTTGTAGGTCCTCTTTCGAATTCATTTTTATGTGAACATTCTGCGGAAAATAATTATTACGAAAAATTTTTATGAAAATATGAATTTAAGGGGGCTAGTTTTTTAATTGAGGGGATAAATGAGTATTCGAATCCAGTTGTGTAAGCTTGTTTACGTATTTATTCGCAGTTGTTTGTCCGAGTTATTAAAACTTCGAGTGAGTGAAATTGTGATTGAACTGAAATTAGGAACATGACGGGATATAAATGTCTTGAAATCTGGAATTTGATTTACAATTAAAAGGAATGATGAGAGTTGTTTTATTTTCAATGTTTTTTTCTTGGTACTTCTCTTTCACAAATTCTCATGCAATAATATATTTAATTATTTTTTTTCATATTTGTGTAGTTTTAATAAATCAAGTTAGTGTCCATAATTTTTTAATATTCAACGCTGTGCTGTAATTGTTCTTAAAATATTATATTTTGTCTTCTCTCTGATTATTTTCCCTTTTTCTCGTTAAAAGTAAGAATAAGACGGGATAGGATGTAATAGAAAACTCTTTAACTGTTACTGTTCTTATTTGAAAATTTTTGCGCTTTTAGAATTCAAGCTACTGGTATGCATGTGATTATCTTAAGTATGGTTTCCCAGCATTTCTGTAAATAATCGTTCGGATTTTGCTCATTCATTATTTTGTATATAACATATTTTGATTTACGCAGAATTTCTATTTTTTTCTCTTATTTATGGGTCATGAATTTTGCATTTTGATTATATACAAATTTACGCACTTATTTCAATTTTGTTAAAAGGGAAGGAGAGGGAAAGAGGGTGTAGTTTGAGAGAGGGACGCAACTAGAAAATTTTGCAGGGACCGTGGATTTTTAGTATTGAAGTTATTAGCTTGCTTGTTATAAAACATAAACGTGAGATAGGTGTACGCAATGATAAATCAAAAAAGAAAAGGAATAGAGTTCAGAAAAAAGGAAGTTTCAAATTATGTTGTTTATTCGAATAAAAATATAAGTGCCTAAATCATTCGGATTTTTGAATGTGTACATTTGGGTGAGTTATTTTAATCATACATCTTGAAATCTATTGCTCATTTTGTTCACTGAACATTATTTATTTTATTACATCATAATTTTGTTGTTGTGTGTTTTGAAACACTGCCAGTTAAAACTGAAATTGTCATTTTATTGGTACAATTACCTAACAAATTTCTTATCATAGCTGAAGATCCTACAGCTTTCATGAAAATAAATTTCCACATTGGAACTTTATTCAGTATAATTTATCAAATACGTATTGTAAATGACGCCCATTTTCAGTTGAATTAAGTATGCTTTAATTTATATTGTTGTATGCGTCGATGGCGGAATTCCCAGAACTAGGCAGAAATTGTTCACTAGAAACTTGTAAAAAACTCGGTTAGTTTTCCATTTAATTATACCACTGTCGTTATAACTCATCGGATGTTTGAAGCAGATTTCATAATTGGAACCGAGAATATTTGATGTAGGGTTCCTAAACAATTGACATTGTTTGTGTGGTCGATGGAGAGCGATTAATGAACCATAAGTTTTACTTGAAAGATTTTTGAAAGAAAATCACAATTCTCTAATGTTGGCAAAACTCTTAAATTAAGATATTCAACCCCTGATGAATTGGTATTTTTAATTTTTTCAGATTTCACGTTTTTTGTCTGCAACATATGCGAGAAATGCTTTTGGTGCGTTTTTTCTCTAAAGTCTCCATCTTACAAAAAGTCTTGATTTGTAGTGATCTGTTGTTTACTTGAGAATATGCATAGCCATTCTTGTTAAATTTTAGGAAGGAAATGTGATCGCAGTCACTCATCCTCAGCCCATAATCAATTTTAATAAGTTTGGATTCCAGTTTTAAGGAAAGTACTTCTGTTATAGGTGAGTGTATGTGAAATAGTGATCTGAATGAATGTATTTTTGTAATCATTTTTGTGGCTTAAATTTGATTGGAATGTATGATTATTCATTTAGCGGTGAACATCGATTTGATCATGGTTGTCAATTTGAAAAATTGGATGTTGGACAATCGACAACATCCATTTGTGATAGTAGTAGATCATTGAAGCCTTATTTATGTTCGAAAGATGGCTGTTTCACTTCCGAAATTATCCGAATCGACTGTCAACGTTGTGGATTCAATTTCTGTTTGAAGTAAGCATGGAAAGGCCGGATTTGAATATGATCTCTTCGTAAGGACAGAGATGGATAGAACTGCTTAAATCTATTAAAACTTATTTGTTCTATGATTCAAAAATTCTACATATCTTTCAAATAACTGCTCTTCTTTTCTTAGTGTATGTTAAGGTATTTTTTCCATACTTTTATAGAAATTTTCCCACTAAAATGTGCCTTACTATACAGGCATCGTTATCCAGAAGAACATCAGTGCCGTTCGCAAGGTGTTACGAATGGGCAAATTAACAGTAATCTTCAGAAAGAATTGAAAAAAAAAATGTCGATGATTGTTGCTGCTGATAGCAGAAACATTGCTGAAACAAGTGTTCATTCACCGCTGCAGAAGAAGAAATCGGTTTATTTATTTATTTTCTTAATACTTGTAATAATATATTTCGTAAATACCTCTAGAACTATACATTAAAGTTTATGAATGACCTAGGCAACAAAACTAATACTCACAGCATACCAGAAAAAGATAGTTAAAGGTTTTTATATACGTATCTCATTTTCAAAGCAATTTCGGCATAAATTTCTTTTTAAAAATGGAAGTGCAATGGTGGAGAACCAGATGTTTTATTTATAGTAAAAATTTAGAAAGATTCTTGATGTTAAGGTATATTTGGAACTGTTTAAATTTATTGTTTTAGATGGATGAAACGGCGCAGAGAAGAGCCGATCGAATAGCAATAATGCGTCTTAAATTAAATATTCGAAATTGTAGTGTAAATTTTTACAAGTGATTGTTTTTAATTGATCTTCAAAGTATTTATATGTATTTATGAACTTTTGTTTCTATACTTCATTCATTCTTAGCAGTTTCCGGTATAAATTTCTTATTTGTTATGTACCCTTAGATTGTAGAATTTCCATGACGACAATCACTTGTTGCTACAAACTGACATTCATAAGTTGTTGATGAATAGCTTCATTATATCATTATGATTATTGTTTTATAATTACAAATCACGTTTCTATTACAGATTCCACCTGACGAGCAAATGTTTTTATTTGTCACAGAAAATCAAAAACGTGAACCAGTTATGGTTTCCAAAGTATGCTTCATTTAGAAAATTTTGATAGTGTTGTCTAATGTTGTACCAAAGTCTTTTTAAAATTTTGTCTGATTAGGACGTCTAAACTTGTTGAAAATTCATATTTAATAAGTTGCTGAAAATTTTAACTGGTATCCAAATTTCCAATACATTGTTTCTTGATTTTACAGTCCTGGACGGTAGGACGCTGCCTTGATCAAATTGCCAGACAGTATTCAATCCCGAATGGCAATGCAACTTTTGCAACTAAAGTATCATTTTCAAAATATTTAAGTAAAATTTCTTGAAGTCAAGCATATAAAAGTAAATGTGTAAGTTATGATCAGATAGTAATCTATTTCTTTTAACTCAAAGTTTAGAAGTAATCATTTTGTGTAATGTCTTAATGGCGTTTTGCTTCATTTTTTATCTTATTGTAGGTACTACGATTGTACTGTGAAGCGGATCAGGCGAACCCTTTGCCGATGAGTGATAATGTCGAGAAGTATTTGAAAGATCTCTCTAACGTTTTCCTCAAAAGAGATGAATGAAAATGTGAAGAAAATTGTGTTTAATTGTCTATGAAGAAAAAATATAAAGTAGCTCACTGTCGTCAAAGAAAAAAGACTTCCCGAAAATCCAGGCCACAGTTCTCCTAGTGAATGGTTTAATGAAAAGATTTGGTTGGCTGCTGAAAGCTTTCTTCAGGAGGCCATCATTTAACTTTATGCAATATGAAATTACATATGAAATTACTGTGATTAAAATGCCTGTCCTATACATCGATGATTGGTATGTGACATATTGTACGTTAAAACATTCTTGATTTATCTTTATTAGCAGATCAGTTATTAAATTCCATGTATATCACTTCATAGATATGTGGAACTCTGATTTGATGTGAGTACTATAAATGCGGGTCAGTATCAAATAATGTTGTGCTTGCTAAGAGATGATAAAACTAATGAAAATAATTGTAGTACAATAAATGGATAAATCATTACTTAGACAAAGAATTCTTCGTGCGTAACCGTGCTAACGTTATTTATAAACGGTATTCTGGATTTTCAGGACATTTCATTAAAAGTTTAACTAAATATGGGAGGGATACGTTTGATTCGAATGGTATGCCTGTTATGAGTACTAACTGTATTTGATTTGTTCTTTTGCATTAGGAGTTCGGGAAGTTTCTATATTCAATTGTGTGCGGAAGACAAAGCTGTGATGTGCCTGTACGTAGGCATGTACGAGGCCTGATCTGTTGTTTCAATCTATATTAGAGGAGGCATAAGTAGTGTCAAGTGTTGCATTTGAATACGACTAGTGTACTTAATTACGAATATTGTTGGTATGTTCTAGGACAAGGGACTGCGTCATTTAGGTGATAAAAAAATTAGATTTGGATGTTATCATGCTTCAAATTATAAGCGTCTGTTTAGAGAGTGGCAGAATTAATCTTGGCATGGCGTCGTGGATTTTTTTCTCATTCAATAATCTGAAATTTGCAGGATGATACCAGTAGTCAAACTGTCCAGATGCCTTTATTCTTATAATACTATTTCGTCGGCTACAGTGTCAGCCAAGCGATTCTTCTCAGCACCAGACTTCGATGCATTGGCTGAGAAAATTCAGCAATGGAAGCCAGCTACTGGTAATGGCGACAATAACGATGAAATCTCATCTGCTGATAAAATAATTGAAAGAAGGGCATGGATGAGGTGAGGTTTCTTAATAAATTATTATTCGATTGGTGGAACTTTGATTGCACCTGTTTTTTTTTACTGACCTACAATAGCATGCAGTTCATGATTGATCATGAATATGAAAAGATGTGGCCCATCATCTATTCTTTTCAAGCTCTTCATTTGCTGAGATTTTGGATTATGTTTTGATAGTTCAAATCCACTTTCCTCTTTCAAATAAGTTTAATTACATTTTTAAATAAATTGAAGTTTTGTTCTGTTTTAATTGAAATTGTTTTATGCTACAGTGCTGCATTGGTATATTGCGACGGTTCATTTGATTGGACATTAAGGAAAGGCGGTATTGGAATATTTTGGAGCCCAAACGATGAACGTAATGCTCATCTTTCACTTACAGGATCAAAATTGACCAATATTCGAGCGGAAATCCAAGCAGTCAGCTTAGCTGCTTTACAGGTTAGTGTAACATTAAAATTTTTATGAGTTAGGTGGAGTAAAAAGTGATCTGTTCAGTGGTTTTTGACTTTGCAAAATTGTTATTGATTATTTTGATTAATTTTTGTAATGACTTTTTTGTTTCTGTTTTTTAGTATGTTATTTGTTATTGAATTTTTTTATTGTGTGGCTATTGTTACTGTTGGTTCTAGTGAGTCTATTACTGTTGGTTCTAGTGAATTTGTTACTGTTGGTTCTAGTGAATCTTTTAATTGATTGTTATTGCTTCTCTTAATGTAGTTTTTGATTTGTTTTAGAATTTCTGATAGCATAATTCAGCTCTTTTTATCATCGCTACAGCATAGTGATCAGCTTCCTTCTTCCTTCTATATTTGCTCTTTCAATTTTTTCATTTTCTACAATTGACAGTAATGCAGTTTTGTTATAGCAAAATAATTTGCGAGAAAGTGTTTTGAATATTATTTTATTTCTACTGCTGAAATGACTATAGGAGTATGACATTAACTTGATTTAGGCTTGTTCCTTAGATTTTGATCGAATAATTATCAAAACAGATTCGCAGTTTGTGGTGAAAGTGATTAATTCATGGTTATCTCGATGGCGTTCCAATGAGTGGAAGAAAGCTGATGGAAAACAGATCGAAAATATGGATGATATTCAGAAACTCAGCCGTTATACCGAAATGATAAAAGTATGCCTAAATATATCTATCCATTACTTCACTTCTTAAAACATATTTAATCCGTAAACGATGTTTTTTGGTTGGATGCGTAGTAAATAAAAAAAGCCATTGAGGTGCTAGCGCCGAAATATCGAAGCAACTATACTTCACCGTCCATCAATGAATGTCGATGTTAAGCTCGCTTCATTTAGTGAATGCTTCCACATTTTCCATCTCTTCCCATTTTTCTGTTCTATTTGCTGTAATCTAATTTAATTTTCCAAAATTCTGTATCTTAACATTGGCTGTCGTTAATCGTTATTTTTAGATGCGGGTGGAGCATACATATGGACACCAGAAATATGATGAAAAAAGATTGGAGAATTGGGATGAAATGTCACTTGATGAAAGGGATCGTTGCGGGAATTTTCATAGTGATCGATTGTCGAGATTAGCTATTGACCAACCAATGATGACGGATGAAGAATTTGAAGAACTGTGTAAAGCTAAACTCAACAAACCTTGCTAATCATTTTTTTTTTCGTAAATAAATTCGTTCACTGGATTAACTTGTGTACTGACCATGCTTCTCCTGCAGTGCTCGGTTTCTTATTCTAGAGGCTAGAAAACAAATTATGCTTCCCTGTTTATTGTAGTTGTTTAAAATCTATCCTCTAAGATTTTATGCTTTCTTAAATCCCGAAATCAAGTGACAATGGACAGTGGAAGCAAAGGATCAAAACAAGGTTGGCTTACTGCTAAATGTGTTACGGAAAAATTACATCATTCATGATTCCTCTCCTCTTTTTTCGTTATTTCTTACCCAATCTAGAAAAATAGTGCAAATATTAGTTTCACTTTTTTCACATATAGGTCATTCATTTAAATATAAAATGTATGGTAAAAAAATGTCTGAGCAATGGAACAATAACTTTCCACTGTTACAAAAAAAATTTAAACTACCTTGTTGATTATATAGTTTCAAACGGGCAATATCTTTTAATGCTAGAGCATACCTGTTCAATTGGCTTTTCTTCGGTGGTAGTGGACGATAACTGTTGCTTAACACGGCTATCATTTCGGGAGTGGCGCAGCTACAAGCTAGATGAAGCAAAAGTCGCCTCCCGCGACTAATTATTTCGTTTAATCAAAAGATCATTATTAAGATATCCAAAGTCCGTTCCATAGTGGTTACTTTTTTAATGAGAATTTTAACAATCTGCTAGAGCATTCGTGGTTTGACCTTGTCATATGTGAAAATGGCATTTTGTCACGATGAAAATTTTTTTTGATTTCAATGAAGGCAAGTACTAAAAAATCTTCTGCTGGAAGCCCTTAAGCGAAGAACATACTGTTGAAGAACATTGCTCAAGTCCCCGCTGTACTGAACCTTTACTGCGTACGCATGAGTCACAGTGCATTACTATCACATCTTAGACTTCCATTATTATGAAATAAGATATAATATTTCGCTGCAGATTGTAAGATATATAAAATTTTATTGCATCAGCAATAAATACAACAGCAAAGGTTGACTATTTCAAACTCATGCGCAATGAATAAGTTATGTGTCCATTAAAGTATTATGCATAAAGACAATTTCACTATTCGCATAGAATTGCATCATTCTTGTATTATAAAATAAGACAATCAGGTAACACAATTCACTTGTCATTAAGATCAGGAGAGAGTGACTCCATCATCTGGTCGAGTTTTTGTTCGAGAATTGGTACGGTCTCCCTGTCGATCAGGACATGCGTTTCGTCCAAATCCTTCACTAGAAATTTCGATCCCAACGCCCGTGACTCATCGAGATACACCAGAAGTTGGCGCATAGCAGGATCACAACGTACTAACACGCCCTTTTTCACATTCACCATCTTTCTATCAATTCACCTTTCTGCAAAATTTGGTAATTTGAGTTTTCAAAACGAAACTTCTTAATTATCAAATTTCTGAATTCTTTTTCAAATACTTAAAATTAGGAGCACGTAAAATTAAAACACGAGTTAATCATAGATATACCGAAAAGGACCTGACCTGACTAGTGCCTGGCTTACGAAAAATGGATCAACCTGACTTTGCAAAAGTCTAGACTTTTTGACGCTGTTTTGTTACATGGTGGCAGGATAAATATTGGGATTGGGAGTTTTTGATAAGAGAGTAATGCAGGGATTACTTTCAGTGTCCATCTATGATGGACTTGAATCATTGTATTAATGAGACATCTTGCACAGCAGTATAAATAAATGATCGGGGAAAGGAGGGTCAATGCTATCCTTTCGTAGTTACCTTTCTCTGAAAAGACTGGTATGTTTGTGATCACCAGCGATACGACTATTCATATTTCCAGTGTTACCAAATGAACACTGGCTCATGTACTTAAAAAATAGTTTCTTTCTATTATTGAATTTCGATGTTTTCTAAAGCAATACAAATTGCTACTTCTATTTTTTGCTAAAATCAAAAATTTGATGTGTTTTGTTTCATTTTACCGATTGATCAATTTTCCTTGCGAGTTTTTTTGAAATGATTTGTTATTAATATATAAGATTGCGAAATAGCTTTTCCATTGAGATAATGATTGAAAAAGTAGGAAAGTCTCATGTTTATTTTCACCTGCCCATGGCACAATTCTCTCGGACCTTTTTTTCTCTTTCTAGGAAATTGTAGATGTTGGTAAAGTAGACAGGCAAAGTTTTTGCCGTCCTTTCTGTACCTTCAGCTTTTTGATGATGTGAGTTAAAGGTACAAAAAGGATGACAGAAAATGTGAGTTGCAGGTTTAGATTGAACTAGTTAAAACTTTCTAATTTCAGGGGAACGCTTTACCAACGACAATGGATACGGAAAAAGCAGAAGGTAAAAATACAGTCCTTACTCTTAGTATCTTTAACACTTTGCATCGAAAACTTTTGTTGTCAGAAATTATAGAGTGGAAATTGTAGAGATCATTGCTTAAATTAATCTGTTTTGAATTATAAATGTAACTTTCGTCAGCTCTCCCATTTAATCATTCCTTCGTTTCATTAGAAAGTGTAGCTCAGTTTTCCTCTGCATAATTTTTGCGAATTGGGAATCGCTCTTCAAATTTCAAAATTAATGTACTCTGTGTGCATTACAAAATATTTATGGAAGGAAAAAACAACTTATTTTTACCGTAGCTGCATATGTGTCTGATTCGATAATAATAATTAATAATGCTTAGCACTACTCCATTCATTGTTCCGCAAAGTTATTAAACTTAAACCATTTCTCGGTCATTGATCGATTAGTTCATTCATTCAGTTCAAACGATTTAGCTCCATTTTTCGCGTTTCGGGATGGCATCGATATGAGTCAATTTAGGAAATATTTCAGTATAAAGTGAAAAAGAACATCTTTAATAGGTTTACTTCTATTAGCTATTAGAGGATGTAATGTTTTAAAATTTAAAGACTCGAGATATTCAATAATGTGGCGATGAAGAGCGCTAATTTCCTCTCACTTGCTATTTTAATAAGTACTTGTTGTGATGAGGTTGAAAAGATGAAATCGGTTAAAATTTTAGCAATCATTTCTTAAGAATTTCAGTGCATAACAAAAATGAATAAAGTTGAAGTTGATGAGAAGATAGGAAAATAAGGCGTAGGGACAAGCCAAATTGTTGGGAAAGCAAATCTTGCAGCACTAGCCATCTTTTGCAGCACTTTAGCAGCACGACGACAAATTTAGATCAAAGGTCAATTTCATACTGCAAATAATTCCTATTTCTCGATCATATTTTACTGTCGGAAATACTAGCTTTTCATCCATTGTAAACGTCTGTTCTATCAGCAATCGTGAACATACATATGTCCCTGAGGGCTGAATTGTTTTCTAGCTTTGTACTTTTTAAAATTAAATTATTAAAATGAAAAAATTATCTAAAAGCTATAGCTACATATCAAAGATGAACAACTGTCATCACAGTATGCAGCGATACTCATCGCAAGCCCATTTCACCGGTCAGTTAGCTTGGCATGTTATTATATCACGTTCTAATTGAATGATATTACATTTGGCAAAAAATGATTTATTTAGTTTAAAGTGCTGCTGTTTTTTTTGTCCCGTTAGTCCCAGATACTGCAAAGTTTTTTCTCTCTTTATATCCGCAATAATAGTTGGGATAACAAGCTAAAAAGTTTTGTTATGAAATTGGATATATCGAAAGTTCATTGCCTTTTTTGTTTAAGGATTTCATTTAAGGGTATTACAGTGGTGTTGGTAAAAATCGGACATTTTTCTGGTTCTTTTCTTCCAATTTTTATATTATTTGAGTAAATGTAAGGAGAACAAAATAATTATTTTTGAGGACATATTAACAAGTTGGAAAAAGGATGGACAGCTGGCCCAACGTACAAAGTAAATGGAGAGATACCACTTGTAATTTATACGTCAAATTGTTCCAAACTTCGAGTCGCCGTTGCCGAAACACCGGGACCTCTGGTTAAAGGTCTTATCTCCTTTGGTTAGCTTTATTTTGATTTGAATAGCATTGAAAATTTCAAAGAATTACGCTTCAGTTTCAGAATATTATATCAATAATAGGCTATTTGCTCTAGAAAAAAAATAGGCTGTAGAAAGACATACTGTTTTATGCGTTTGAAAACTGATTATAAATGCTGAAAATGAGTGGTGGTGTAGTTGGCAGGCATCCCTTTAATTTGTCTGCTTATTAAGCTTTTGTTAACTGATTGAGAGAGAAATTGATAGATATTTGCTTGATGGAAGTTTTTGAAAACGAAAATTGTCTGGTCAGATATGCAACATTGAAATGTTTAGTGACAGAAACACTGGATAACGATGGTTTGCCTCATACCTTGGAACATCTTACTTTTATGGGTAGTAAAAAATATCCATACAAAGGTATTCTGGATTTGATTGCCAATCGATGTATGGCATCAGGGACCAATGCATTTACTAGTCAAGATCATACCGCTTACGAATTGATTACTGTAAGTAATTTATCATCTAAGATGCACTTATCTAAGCGGTCGAAACGTTGATAAATCTTTTTTTTTCAATTTGTAATGTGAAGTGGAACATTCACAAAAAGATGGAAAAAGAAAAACTGAAATTTGGGTGAAGTCAAATAAATTTCTTTTTCATCTTTGGACAATAATATTTATTTAGAGCGAGACATGTCATTTTAAAATAAGTTACTATTAACAAATACAGTTTTCGGTGACTAATAAGTTTTTTAGGTTGGCAGCCATGGATTCCTAAAGGTTTTGCCTATTTACTTAGATCATCTGCTGTCGCCAACGTTAACGGTTAGTTATATACAGTTGTTGACAAATCAAATATTCAAATTATTATTAATTTCAATTTGTCCTTTTCATTTTAGTTCAGTGCTATATCTCTGCACAGATCTCACAGTATTTAATTAATAGTGCTGTCATAAGTGATAAATCTTATAGAAAGCAGAATTTTGTGCGCTAGTTGTTTAACTTAAACATTGTTCGATTTTAGGACTTCTGTGTAATGAACATATTTGTAATGAATTTAAATTAGTTTGTCGAAGTGGTGATGTTTGGAAATCTGGACAGGACTTGGCGTTTTTTTATTTGATTAATTATGGATACATATCTCAGTTTAACGGATTTTAAAATTATTTAAAAAGCATGAAATTGTAGGATGCTCAGTTCATGACTGAAGTTCATCATATCAATGGTAGAGGCGAAGACGCAGGAGTTATCTACAGTGNGATTAATTATGGATACATATCTCAGTTTAACGGATTTTAAAATTATTTAAAAAGCATGAAATTGTAGGATGCTCAGTTCATGACTGAAGTTCATCATATCAATGGTAGAGGCGAAGACGCAGGAGTTATCTACAGTGAAATGCAAGAGCACGAATCAGAAATGAATAACATTGTGAATTGGAAACGAAAGGAGCTGTTTTATCCTGAGTGTAAGTTCTTTTTTTTAAAATTTCTCTTGGAATTGTCTATAAGTGCCATTCTTTACTATAAAATTAGATATCTTGAACCATCATATGCGTGCTACTACTAGTAAAGAAATAGACATATTTATGAAATATGTTCTAGACAATCCATATCGTGTGGAAACGGGTGGACGTTTGGCTGCTTTACGTACAACATGTAGTGTGGAAAAGATAAGGCGGTATCACCATGATTTTTATCACATTAGCAATATGCTTGTGACTGTTTGTGGATCTGTTGACCATTCGAAATTGCTGGACATTTTATCATCAGTCGGTAGTTTAATTACAGATTTCTTTCTTTTGTTCAGGATTTGAAATTCAGACAGTACCATAAGTGAAATATATTGCATCTTAAAATCATTTTGTGATTTTCTTTTCTCTGTTAAAGAGGAAACATCACAGCAGCAAGTACCACATCTATTCAACAGGCCGTTCAAGAATCCCATGCTGACGTTCGCTGAACCCCAGGATAAACAGATTGTTTGTCCAAGTGAAGATGAAAAACTGGGTATGGTGGAGATTGCTTGGATAGGTCCTTCCGATAATGTTCGTTTTGCAATACCTATTTGTTTTTTAAACCATCGATTAAATTACATGACGCTTGAAACAGACCTTATAATAATCTATTCTCTGCTGACAGTGTATTCATGGCCTATCCAAAAACAAGTGGTTTATCATTGTTATATAGTATTCAAGCTTTTCTAACCCCTCTCAGGAAATCCAGATAATGAAAGGATCTTATTAATTATATAGTTTCAAATTCTCTTAAATTAAAAAATCGCGTCTCGAAAATTTGCACGAAATATCTCGCTTCGATCGTTTTATTTCGGAAGCGATTTCACTGTCAGCAAAGAATGGCTCTGCTCTTATTTCATAATTTTCTTTTTTATTTTCATTCTTCTTTTTCGTGTAAATTTATTATGAAGTTTTCCTGAAATAAGAATATATTTAGTACCGAGATTTACTACGACTCAGAGTACTCGCACATTATTTGGCTGACACTGCTGCTTCTCCATTAGAACAGGATTTTGTACAATTGGATGAGCAGCTGGCAAGTTTGGTGCACTTATACATACGTGAGCAGTGCATTAGTGAAATAGTGTTACGCTTCAGTGGGGTGCCTATTAATGAACTGCAAAACATCAAAACAAGGCAGTCTATCTTTTATTAATTTTTTGTTTTCTTTTATTCATTTATTTTATTTTATTTTAACGATTAATGAGTCTCATTTTGCTGAACTTAAATCTCAGAGCTTAAAAAGTGACTTCTACACTGCCTTTTGAATAGAGTAGATATTTGCATGAGGATTTTTGCACAGATATATCTTTTTATTCGTAGTCGTATAAAGTGATGGAATTGGTAATAGTTTTGCATTCATAATTAGCCGTCATACTTTATGTTCGAAGTGTTGATCTGACTTGAAATTTCTAGATTTTTCGAGAAAACTTTACCACAAACGTTTGAAAACAGTTTCGACTCGGAACGGATGACGAATATGATTACACACATAATTGACAGAAAGATTTCAAGGGTACTTATTTATGGAAATATTTCTATGCCGGTAATCCTAGGTATTATCATGCTTTCCTCTGTCGCGAACAATTTTAGCATATATTGAAGGTCATTTATTTGTCTTAGGTAAATGATTGCATATGAGGAAAGTGGTTTTGCGTAATGTCTTTGTTTTTCCTTACTGACGAATATAATGCTATATTAAATAAATTTCAGATGGAAACAGACTGCCATAATTTTGTTTTCGAAGCAATGTGCATGCATCAGATTTACGGAAAATATGAAGAACTTCCAATGAGATTAGATCATGTTACGGAGTTGCGAAAGTTTGCATTTGTCAATGTTCTTTTTTTTGCTTATTTACGTTTCAGTGATTTTTTCTTAGAAATTTCATAAATAAGTTATATTTTAAGTAATTAATAGTGAGTTGTAGTGAGGAGACCTATATTGCAGGATGTTGTCGCTGCAACCTGAAGATTGGATCACACTAGCCCGTCGGTATCTGATAAACAAATGTGTTTGTGTAATGGGTTTTCCTTCTCGAGATGAAGTCAGAAAAATTGCTACAACGGTTCGAAATACACAAAACATTTTACACTTGGCGGGAAAAATAGTAGTTTTTGTGATCTTGAGTGGTGGATCACATTTTTAGTTCACTTTAACTGAATAATTTGAACATGAAACACTTGATGTTATAGAACTCTGGAGTTCGTTTTTCATTTCAGGAAAAAAACCGAATTGAGAAGCAACGTAAAAAATTAGGGAAAGATGGACTCCGGCGATGTGCTCAAAAATTAGAAAAAGCGATATGTGAAACAACGGTTTGTTTTTTTCCTTTTTCAGTAATTTTTCATTGGTTTTACTTTTAGTATGGATAACGTACTTTAGTTAATTTAAAGTTAAGTGATACTTCGTTATTCAACTCGAAATGAGATTTTGAAGAATATTTGTGACATACTGTAGCAAAATCCTGCATATTTCATCTCGGTATGGTAAAGATGCTTATGATATCGGAGGGCAATAAATTGTGTTTCGACATTTCAATATCCTTATTTAAAATATTTCCTCCTGCTGTCAGTTTTAGCTTTTTCGGACAAATAACAGTCTCGAGATGTTTCAGGTTCAAAAGCCATCACCTGAATTACTTTCCGAAATGATGATACATGAGCTAGAGAATTTTACAACGTTTAATGTGCAAACATTGCATGCGCGGACGGGTCAGAATGATGTTGAAATATTTAAGTTACCATTGCCAATCTACATACATAACGTTGAGACGCATTTTGTGAAAGTATGTCGCTCTTTTTCCATAATTAATTGTTATCATTCATTTGTTGATAACCTAATCCAGAAACATGGAGTTTAATGATAGCTTAGAGTAGCTTTTCTGTGTATTATAGCTTGAGTTGATTATATTCAGAATGTATTTGCCGGTCCCTCGGTCGTTGTTTTAAAGTAGGAGCATATTGTAGTTAATTCTTTGCATTATAAGTGCTTACTACCAATTTAATAAACGATATTTTTAGCTTATATTGGTTTGGGATACAAAGCTTATACCGTTAGAATTGCGATTCTGGATGATGCTTTACTTTGAATTGATGTTTCAGAGCCCGGCTTTTGTGGATGGTAGAGTAAGTATTTGGCGTTCATCCGTTCAATTTAGATATAATAGTGTTTTATTTGGAATCTATTCTTTAACATTTGCTATTTTGGATTGTTTTATGATTAAAAACTTTTCGAAGTTCGATTGGAAGAGTCAGTACGAAAAACAGTGATAATTTGGTTTCTTCCAGGAATTTAAAATCATAGAATTGAATGAAATATGAATTAGCATAATCATAGTGGCAGTTATCACAGATGGAGAGAATAATGGTATTTACTACTAAGGGATTTGAACTAATATTAGATAAAAATATCTCAGAATCGGCGAGATTTGCTATACGCTCTTAAGCTGCTGCATCTTGTTATGTATTTTTGATGATCTAGATGACCGGATTTGTGCGATCAATTATTAGGAGGATTATGCTTTGAGTGATAACCATGGTTTTGTATTGGCTCACTAATAGAAGCATTATATCACTTGTCATACTATTCCATTTATTAGTTTTCTGATAATTGAACTGCTTCAATGGAGATCTGAACATATTCTGTCAGATGCTAAAATGCTTAAAATCAGATACTTAAAATTTGCTAGCGTACATCCCAGCATGATTCAACACTATCTAATCCTCGTTGTTCTATAATCATTGTTCTATAGTTGTTCTATAATCACTTAATAATTTCTCTATATTGGTTTTCATGGGCTTTATTTAGCAATTTTTTCAGACAAAAGAAGTGGCTTTGTTTAGCATTTATCTTTAATGTTTCTTTTCTATTAGATTAAAAAAATTACTTTCTATACTTTTTAAATTCATGCGCATTTTTAGAAATTATCGTATGAGGAAATAGCAAAATTGTACACTCGGGATTTGATATCATATTGCGGAGCTATCGGTATTTTGAATCACTTTGAGCGATTTTGTTCACTTACCTTAAAAGTAAGCTATGCAACTTGCAAATTCGAATTATTTAAGAGGAATTTTGCATTAAAAAAAATCTGTTCCACAGCATTTTCTAGGAATAAAAAGAAATGAAAGGGAAATGAGAAAATAAAAACAAAGAACGTACTGGAAAAACTCTGAATGAAATTCAAATTATAGAGTTTTATATTACAAAATTGATTGGCATGTTTTAGGCTGTTCCCGAACGATATGTGACTATGTTGTCATGGCTTACGACTTTTGTTAAAGGGATTACTTTTGAAGCAGAACGTGCTAAAGTAGCTGTTCAAAGCTTGATAGGTCAAACTGATGAAGAAAAGCGAGATGGGTGTGAAATGCGAAATGTGCTTCTTCATAGCGCCATATTTCATAAAGGTATGGGTTTCTGAAAGTTGTAATATAAAACTAACTTGGGACTGATTTTGACTGAAGATTTAATTTAATGGCATTCAAAACGAAGATTTTTTTTATTAAGAAATATATGGATTTTTCTTTGGCTGAAATTTAATTCAGAATCATATTTATTAATGTATTTTGCCACAAACTATCTTTCATTTTACAGAAAGCAATGATTACGTGTGTGGTCTAGTCCAGTTAGAGGAGTTCCATAAAAATGTGCTCATGCTAACTAAAAAAAACCCCGCCTACGTAAGTACTTCTTGTGGCAGAATGGTATTTCTAGAGTATTTCTAGACTTCTCGCATAAAATTTTTTAGCAGGTTTTTTGAATAATTCTATAAAATCAATTAAAATCCCATCAAATCATGTGCAAAAATCAATAAAAGGGAATTATAGACTTGCATATTCATTCTGCAAGATCATTGAAAGCAGATTTAGCGATCTTCCGATTCTTGGATCGGCATTTCACTGAGTATTTGAAGAAGCGGGGCATTAAATGAATGACGATGTTATTATCTTAAACTTACAGGAAAACTGTCATTTATAGGTTGTCAGTAAACTGGAGAAACTGCGTGAAGCACTAATAAATGCTCCGATAAATTTGCACATTATTTGCAACACGGAGAAAATTATGCCCTTCCTACCAACTAATCTTTCATGGCTTTATCGTGACCGTAAATCTACATGTGAGCTTCCCAAGAATTTCCGAGTAAGTTAAATTTTTATTATAGCCGAACAAGAAGTATTTATTACCATCGAAAAAAAATAGTCACCAGAAAAAAAAGGTGATACATAAATCACTTCCGTATTTTGTCAGTTATACAGATATCATTGTAATAATTTACATTGAAGAAATTTATCTTCATATACTCCAAACTGTTCATTAACGGTTTGCTGCATAAAGGATGAGTATCCAAAACTGTTTATTATAACACATACTGCATCTGTAATTTGGATACTGATTTTTTCAGTAATTTTAGAATTTGCCTGGAGAAACGGTAATACACGATAATTTTGGAAAGCAACGTGTCATTGCTGTTGGTGCCACTGAATCATCTTTTCTAAAACAGGTCATTCATTTAATCGCTTTGTTATTTCTGTGGAACATGAAAATCAAAATCAAATTTAAATATTGCGAAAATACCGAAATGTGGTATTTGAAGTTAAAGATCGTGCATAAATTAAATTGAAACTAGAAGTCAAAGAATTTGATATTTAATGCCGAAATTATAGATGATTGTTTCGTGATGGCGATACATATTTTAAATTACTGAGATTTACATTGAGTTTATATGTTGTTTATCGTATAGTGAGCCACAAGGTGTTACAACTACGCTATTTTGTCACTTCTACAGCAATCAGTGAGATATCAAAAATGAATTTTATGAAGTTAAATCATAATCAGATAAAATTTGTGAATGGATTTATTTCAAATTCATTACTTTGTTTTTGCTTTTTGAGTAACTAATTAGACTACTATTTTGCATGACAAAAGCTATGAGTAATCAGTAATCAGTAACCTGCAATAACGAATAAAGATTCGTTGGACTGATAGTGAACAGCAGTGAATTGGCAGAAATTTGCGAATATTTTGCAGTCCATACCGTTCAAGTATCAACTGGGTACTAAAGAAGGATTGGCTGTAGAACTTATTGCTCAGTATTTATCACAAATGGAGGGTACCTTATTTAAAGCGATACGTGGAAATGGTTTAGCGTATGGCGTGGGCATTGAGGTAGATCCGGATAACCAGCTGCTCAGTTTTGGTATCTATCGAAGTGCTCAACTCGAGCAAGCTTATGAAAAGGCCAAGGAAGTTGTGGTTAGAATTTTCGTGCATCTCTTCGATAATTTATATTTGAAACAAGAAAAGAGAGAAAAATACGGTTATCTTCAAAATTTTTATCTCAAAAAGGTCTTATCACTTAAATTTGTTGGTGACGGCACTTGCAAGATTTAGTTCAATGAATTGGAGCATGTAGATGAAAATGAGTTTGAAGCAGCGAAGCGAAGTCTTATATCAGAGATAATACAAGACGAAGATACAGTCATTAATGCTGCGCATCGGGCTGTTTTCAATGAATTTCGAGAATTACCACATCAATTTTGGCGGTAAATTACTCTATGAATTCCTATGAATATAATTATCGTTGTATGGAGCTACGCCAAATTGTGCTGAGTAGTTACGTTAATTCGGTTAGATTAAGTCCAGCAAACGAAAAAATGTTGAAAGAGGCTTTATTTCTTAGTTTCGTCTAGTGAAGGTTATCAATTAAGGCAAGTTGCAAATCGAATCTATAAATCAGGAGCAGAAGAGGACCATCAATAGACGCAACAAGGCTTGATTTTCAGAGAGAAATAATAAGCTGTACTTGCTAGATTGTTATTTATAAGACTGGTAGTATAATAGTATTTGTAATCCTGAGTATTTTGTATTTTTGAATTCAGGGAGTACATCGACCGTATCTGGAATGCATCAATGAGAGAAGTGGTGGAATGTAGTAAAAATTTTATCCTTGATGTTTTCGACGATAAGAAATGCTGCCGTGCAATAGCTGTGCCACACGGGAAATTGGAAGACATTGAAAAACATTTTAAAGGAATTGAAGTTGTCTGCTTTCCAGATCTGTATGTAAAAACCACTTAGCTCATAAATTTGCTAGCATTTCTGTCTCCCGCGAAGGTTATTTCTCTGGGTTGACAAATTGGAGAAGAACTGTTATTTTAGTAGGAGTCAAAACTGTGTGCTAGGATAGTGTATTGTGAACCGATGATTCAAATTTCGCGAATATTCACTGCTCTGAATTTCACTTAAATTCTTTCATCGCTTACGTTAAAAAACGTACTATTTATTGATGGGAGGGACTGTCGAACAACTCGAACTTACTGATTCAAAGTATTCCTCTTGTTTCAGTCACGCTGCAGATCCGTGTTTGTTTCACAGTCTGTATTTTTGTATTAATTTGGATCTTTGCATGGTAAATTTGCCAGACCCTGTAATATTAAAGAAGTTATGAATAAAGTAAAACATATTTTTCTGATATTTCTCTTTCATCCGTTGCTGTTATTGATGTTTTCTTGTTTCAAAATGTTACTCTTTTGTGTTCGAACAATAAAATTTACTAAAAATATAACGACCCCGTCGAGAAAATTGTTGATCCATAGGAATTCGATCCGTTCCTGGTCAAACGTCAAATATCGTTCACTATCTATGCAACGACGGGTTAGAACAGAAATGAAAACTTACCTTTATTTTGCCTTACAATTAGTTACCTATGTTTCGATGATTATCCAAAATTGAGGAGCAAAGCATCCATGTATACTTTTCTCGCCATTAACATCATTACACAGTGAATATGCGAGTGACCGGAGCATCTGATTTAGAAGCTTTTTCGCTGCTACAACCATGAGGTTTTTGACACAGTGAACGCGATCAATACCGTACCCTTCATATGGATACCATCACGTGCGATACCGTGGAATGCGCTCGGTCACGAAGTTTGTATAACGTAGTCATTTAGTTGGGATTTATTAGATAGGCATGTGATGGTTTTTCGCACATAGTTGCTTATTTAAATTCATATTCATTTTTGGAATTATCATCGATATTACTGATTAATTGACATTTATATTACTGATTGACATTTATTTCGTTACGTGCAATAAATAAATTTGTTCGATCATTTTCAGGTTACGTTTGACGTGTGACAATTACAGATCCTCTATCCATTCATTGTAGGTTTCTGCCTCACATTTTATGCATCAAAAAAACACCGAGTAAATTCCGCACGACTTAAAAGGAGGAAATCATCCAGTGTGGACAACGAACTGATCTGAAAACAGTGGAACAGAGAGAAGTTTGTTTCCGGAAGTGGAAATGTATACCAATGGGTTGATGGAGGAAAATGGTGGGACAACTGTCGCATCGGCAGTGGCATCAACAACTACCAATACAGCAACGCTAGATCTCCCTTCACAGCAGCAGAACAGTTATATTTTCGGAGTTACAGATGATAAAGTATGACATTTAAATTGGTAACTAAATAGACTGTATTGGATATAATGCTTTCAAAAGAAGAGTAGGATGGTTGGATAGAAGGTATATAATATGAAAAGAAAGAGCATGAGACATGCTTACTTTTTATGTGCTGCATGCTGCTTATATGTACTTTTATTAAATTTTTGCTGTTTTACGGAGAATCTGTAAACATCTTGGCTTTTTTGTAGGCTTCACAAAGAATGTTTTTTTTTTGATGTATTACCAGTGTTTGAGTTTTTTATTTTAATATTTTTGGTTTGGTTTGATTTATCCATTGTAAAAATCCGAGATGTTTTATAGCATTTTCATAGCCTTTTATTAGGAAGGGATGGAATTGGACAAATGAGGCTTCTAGTAAAGCATATGTTCCAGAAAAAGTATTGTTTATCATGCAAAAAAACCAACGAAATTATTGCAGTCAGAAAGTCCACCATCACTGAAAGATGATAAAAATACGGGGGTTGCTTCCAGTACGAATACAGGGGGAAATGAAATAAATTCAACGCGATCGCCAAGTCCATTACTTGATGTCGGAATGATACCAAGTGTTGACAGTTCTCTTTGTCCGTATTGCGGCAAACAATATAGAAAGGTAAATGTTTTTGAGTTCCATTAGATTAACGTATTTACTGTTGTGTTTTTAATTGATAAAAATAGTGAGAGTGTCAGTATAGCTTGAAACTTTTGAAATTTTATACTGAATATTAGTGAAAATTTATTTTGCAAAAATCAGAAGATCAATCAGTCGATATGTTAAAACCAACACTACCGTTCATCTTTAGATTTGGGTGCTAGTACATGTCTTATATCTCTGGAGTTTAATTATGTATGTCGATTTTAGCCTCGAGTATTGGATTGTCTTCATTCAATGTGTGAAGACTGCATAATAGCCCAGCTGGATGGACGACGAGAGGGTGAATCAGAGCGTACAAAGACCGCACTCTCGATAGATTTCGAACTAGAAAGCACATGTGAGATGAGACCAACCCCGCCGGGAGTTATTAGGTGTCCAACATGCCATCAGGTTACTGAATAAGTCTTTTCGTCGAGTAACTTTAGAGTGACACGTATTTTGTGTTACTCATTTCTGGTACATTTTATCTTAAATTAACAAGTCCTGAAAGCATTTCTGGTATATCCAAATTCGGTAGATGCGTAGATCTTAATGCTTTACTAATTTTTTTCCTCTCACAGGTTGCCCTTGTTTTTTTAAAAATGTGAGAACAAATGTTTCAGGAAAGCCATGTAGGAAATGATGTCCGATTTGTGAATCATCTTTTGCTTGATTTTGTTCGACTGCATGAAGTTAATGGTATAAGCGCTGTAAAAGGTGCACGAACATGTCGTGCATGTAAGAGTGAACAGCTTGCAATGGCCGTATGCAAGCAATGTGCAAGTGATTTGTGCAAGAATTGCTATCAAGCACATCGTGATATGAAATTATTCGATGGACATACGGTATGAACTGAGTTTCACTGTGCAACTCTAGCATCCCATATTTTTGGGGGTTTGACAAATAATAGATTACTGTAATGTAAGAAATATCTTTTGACACTTTCGTAAATTTAAACAATAAAACATAAAATTTTATAAGCCGTACTGTTCATGCTTAGGTATTAACGTACACGGAATTGGCACAGAATCCGTCGGAATTGCCCCGTGATCCAGTGATGTGTGTGTTGCATCCTCAAATGCCGTATTCACTTCTCTGTGCTACCTGTGAGTCACCAATTTGTGGACAATGTCATGCAGAGCATGCTGACATCAGACACCATAATTTAGTAAATATTGATGAAACAGTTGCTAATTTGGTCAGGCTAGAATTGAAGGATATTGCGAATGGGGCAGAAGCCAAGGTTAGATTTGTATATTAACTACGGAAATTTTTTGTGAGCTTTACTAATTTTTACATATTTTCGGAGTCCATTTTATGCGGAACATTGACGATAGATGTCAACCATTTTCAAGAAAAGAACAATGACATTACTGATCGATTCCAGAAACGCTTGCTATTGTACTAGCCTATTATTCCTTTTTCATCCATTTCATTGTGCTGTGAGACTAGATTCGTTTAATTCGTTTAATTAATTCGTTAATTTTAATTCGTTTAATTTACGTTTAATTTAATTACGTTTAATTTTACGTTTTACGTTTAATTTAATTCGTTTAATTCGTTTAAAAAAAACTTAAACTTTATTTTGCAGTCAAAAACTGTGGAAGCTGCTTGTAATTCTGTGCCAACTCGCCAGCGCGTCCTTACTGAGCAGTATGAAGTAATTAAAGCAGAAATAGAAGATACCTTCACTGAGTATCATAAAGCATTGGATGTAATGAAGGAGCATTTGTTATGTAAACTGGACAAATCACGTGATGATCAGGAAACAGATCTGAATAATCTAAATCGACGAGTTAATGTTACTACCGTAAAAATTGCTGATGCTGTTGCGTAAGTATATCTAGCATTACAACTTAGAAATAGCTAAACTTTTAAAATTTATTGTAAGAAAATTTTTGTCAGAAATGTTTACATACTTGAAATGCAATATGAAGTTACATTCTCAAGAATATAACTCATTGTCAAAAAGAGTTTGCGTTACTGGTTGCTAGATCATTCCACTTAATCAATCTGTTAGTTAGATCTGAATTAGTGGTAATGTTTTGCTTGAAAATGAGGCACTTTGTAATATTATATTCTATTTTTACTCAATAGTTTATCACTTGATGATTGAAGATTCAATCCAGTCTTTATTATCAAGACTTTATTTTGTCATTTTTCTACATCTTTAGTAATGAGATTAATGGATCACTTCAATAATAAAGTGCAATATTACAGTTTTACACATCGAATTGTGGAAAAGGGCTCAGCAGTAGAAGTTTTGGTGAGTCGAGAGAAAATCCGTCAGCAACTGACAGCTCTTACACGCAGTATTCCTGATATGAGTAGTACGACAGAACTTACATTCAATAAGACTCCATACGTCCAGTTTTGCAATAAATTGAGCAATATTGTTGGTGATATCAACAGTAAGTCTTACGTATTGAAAAAAAAAGAAATTCGCTTTCGAAGATCACCACCAAACTACTGAATAATTTCAGCAGAAAAAAATGCTGGTATAGGTGCAAATCATATTGAACATGGTTGAGCTTTGAAAGAATTGTAAATATATTAACTAGATTAAACTTCTCTTAATTTAAAGCACTAACTGTAGAATAGCAGCAAAAAGGAAATCTCCATATTACTTTTCGTAAAAACAAAAATCTGCGTTGTTTTTATTTAATTCGAATGTTTATTATTTAATTTTATCGAAGAGCATTAGCACACGCTCGTTCGAAAAAAGTGTAAGAATGACAAATCTATCTCTGCTTTACATCTTTATATCTTAGCAATAAGGAAGTTCTGGAAAACAGCTTATAGTGTAGTCGTAGTTCAATTTTTTTCAATCCATTCTCACCGTATTTCTTCGTGTGAAAAAAAATTCTGCAGAGTATTGTTACTCTGACAAGATATCTAGATGTATTGTGAGAACAGGTGAGATATCATTACAGTAGTAGTAAGGGGATTACGCATATAATATAATATAAAATTTCAGCACGATTAGTGTCGGATGTCGGAAAGGCAGATGTGATGATATCGTCGCTGCTATCAGATTCAAATTCCGTGAAACAACTTAATGCAATCCGTGCTTATCCATCAGAAAACTCACCAACGCAAACATCAGCATCTGGAAGTCTGTGTACAACACCCGCCCCTGTTGGACTATGTTTGTCATTCGATATGATTATAATTTAAAGATAGAAAAGCGAGAAGAAATAAATAACGGAGATAAGGGAAAGAAGAGAATATATTTATATATTTTGTCAGTATTTATTACATATTGTCGAGTGAGTTTTTTGTATCGAATGTCAGATTTAGTTTTAAAATTGAATAGTTGACTAAAGTAGACCCGAGTTTCTGTTGGTTTGATTTATGGGTACCAATTTAGGTTTTCATTTTAGCTCGTGGCCCGGGAGCAATTGGTATGGAGCGTCGTAATAAGCCAAACACCACTTCAACAAGCAGCTCAGTTGTAGATTTTACCGATGGTTGGCCACCATCTAGCATACCACCAGAACCAAGCAGTCCTTCCCCAACTGTTGATTTTCAGGTTATTAAATATGTTCTTTATCAGGATCAGATTAACAAATCGGTTTTCCTCTGTTGCGAATATGGAGGTTTTTCCTGCAAATGGCTGGAAAGCTGTGAATTCATTAGAAGTTTACGATTTTTTCGATATTGAACGACTACTGATTTGTAATGATATCTTGAAAAGAAAACAATAATATTTTTTCTTCGCGATTTTTTTATTAAATGTTTTTAGGGAAAGAAAAGTTCATTAGAGAACAGTGGCAGCTCGTCTTTTTATAGTTGGCCACCAAGTTCAAATCCACAGTTAGAAACACGTGTCACTGGTCCATCTGCGCTACCACTTCCACACGCTCCAGTTGCTAGTTTGGCTGCTGGAAAGCAGTTGCCCATTACAGCAAATAATTTTCTGATGCCACGAGGAGTGAATTCATGGGTGGTAATTTGTTATATTTTGTATTGTTCAGCTTGATTTTTTCATGTTTTTTCGTTTGTGAGTGAAATTCTAGTTATCGTGGTTGAGATTGGCGACTGAATTATTTAATCTTGAATAAAACAAATATTCCTTAAATGATGCACAAATTTCATTATCAAATAAACGAGATTTAATGGGAAAGAGATAAATGTAAATGACAGAAAAGTATAGGAATTTTTGGAGTAAATAAATTTTGATATTAAAAAAAGAGAAATATTGTAAATCAAGGATATGCTAGACGTACTCAGTTAGCTATAAGGTATTGTCTTCCCATAACATTTACCATTTCTTTTATATCACCTTAATTTTATAGATTTGAGAACATGTGGTCTACTTTGTTGTGATACCTTGTTTGACAATAAAATCAATTTGTAGGCACAAACGACTGCTTTAACTGGTGCAGCGACACAACTGGCAAATACAGCATTCCCAATAACAGCAGCTGCAGCCGCTGCAGCACGACAGCGCTTGGAACCATTGCTTGATCCTGCGACCATTCGTTTAATTTCTCAGCTGGACACCGCTTCCCTTGCATCGTTGCAATCTGCATTTGGTCAAACTATCCCAGCACTTGGTCGTCAGTCGCAACTTACTTCACCATTGGAAGCAATTCGTCCCGTTGGTGTGGCTAGTCTTTTGGGTGAACATCATTATGTGCCTATAGTGAGGTTTTCATCTCTTCACTTATCGATAAATCGATTAGTAGTTCACAAATTGAATTTCCATTGATAGTTAATCATAAAAGGGATTAGACACAACTTCTTGCTTATTTTTAATTACGGCACTTCTCAAAATTTATTGAATGGCTAGTATACATTGATACTATTGGTTCCATGGACTTCTCTTCCTTTTTTCCTTTTTCGGAACTTTTAAACAACGGTTTCCTAGGGAATACCGCCAGCAATGCGCTCATCTGCGAAGAATAACGCCAGTGCATCGGATTTGTCACTTCGATGCTCAGTTGGAGGAGTGGGATCGAATCCCGGACAGTTTGGCTCACCACATGGTTTTTGTCTTGGTCATAACGAAGAAATCCTCGTTACGGATACAAATAATCATCGTATACAGGTATGTTTTTGACATTTAGTTTTCAAGATGAAATGTATATATACATATGTAATATAATGTACTAATTAGTAAGCAATAACCTGAAAATATTGAGAAAATAATTAGTTTTGCTACTTCCAAAGAATTTTGCTATCTACATTGATGGAGCTGTGGTTTGTAAGCTTGCATTTAAATACCTATTGAATGCTCTACGCAACTACTTCCTCTACAGATCTTTACAAAGAAAGGTGAATTCATCATGCATTTTGGAATCGGTGGCTCCGAAGATGGTCATTTATTTTATCCAAAAAAGGTGGTAGCATTCAGATCTCGAATGGGTGAAGGAGGCTACATTATCGTTGACAAAGGTGAAAATAAGGCCAGGCTACAGTTGTTCTCAAAGCGGGGTGACTTTATTCGACGTCTTCGTGCGTTATTAATATTGTTTTTTAAATCCAGATATGCTTTTTATAGTTTAATATCGATGCCATTAAACTGACTAATTAAATGCTTGAAGGAGAATTTGAGTTGGATATAAACAAAAGCGAAGTCCTTATTGACACATTTGAGCTTTCATAAAATTTCGGGTAAAATTTTTGATTTTGATATCCTCTTTTTCGGAAGTGAGCAGTTGCTTTCTTTCCCATATAAAAGAAATAAGATAATTATTGGCTGGGGAAATAGAATCTAATTAAGTTATGAGTTGTGTATGGTTTACTGTTTTTGCGTAGTATTAATTTTTCCTAAGAAATAATTTAACTGGACAAAGCTAATCAAAACCTATTCTATTATTTTAGAAACTCCTTATCTCGAGTATGTTTCGGCATTAACGGTAAATGAAGCATCACATCTAGTAGTATTCAGCAGCTCGGTAATGATGTTCATTCTGGATATTGATCTTTTGGAACCTTTGGTGCTTAAATGGAATGATTGTACTAAAGCAATTGGCGAACCATCCGATGTAGCTGTTTTTCGAGATAGGTACTATGTTACCGATTACAAGAATCACTGCGTAGTTGCACTCAATAGTGATGGTGAGTTTTTTACGGTATTTGTTGGTGGCCCATGTTTAGTGAAGATTTAAAAGAGTTAAGCAATGAAAATGCTTATAACGACTCTAATTTCCATCAACGGTTCAACATATTATGAGATTTAATTGCAGAGTTTGGTTTCACATTTCTTTGCTTTTGCTGTATTTCCTGGAGCAATAGCATCCTCTATGTGTTATCCATAAAATAATGGGTAGTACAACAGCAGAAAAGTAATAACCATCTTTAAAAGCATTGGTATAAATTAACGATTAAAACTTGTCTTGTTTTAGGTGAGGTGCTCTGTCGCTTCGGATCCTTTGAAAGTACTCCATATCCAATCGGTGTTGATGTATCAACAAATGGTGATGTATTGGTGGCAGATTCCCATGGCAATCATTTTCATATTTATTGTTGCGCAACTGATGGGCAACGGTTGCAGGAATTCGAGTGTTCACAGCTGAAGGCAAGTTATTTCATTTTCATTATGATGAGATTTTAATGAATCACTAAGTTTTTCAAGTAGAATAATTTGGTGATTTATTATGCATTTAACTTCGCTTTTATAAGCACAAATATTATTCAGAGGACGGAGTCAGTGAATAATATTTGTGTTCCTTTTGCAAAATGAATATTGATTTATTGATATGTTTTAACTACATTTTTAATATATAAACAAAAGTTGATACTGTCTCAGGAGAGGGTCAGAGCTTTAATGCACAATGTGAGTCGCTGTTTAAATGAGATATTATGTGTGGGTAAAATAGAAATAATTCAGGTATTCCACTGAAGGCAGACAATTATACAGTTTTTCTTAATTGTTCTCAAAACATTTTTTTTTGTGCGGTTGAAACAGTGCAAACTAGAAAGCAACTAAATTTTAATAAGAATATTTTATATTTACGCTTTACGCTTAATGCATCTTGTAGCGATATTTTGTGAAATAAACCCTTCATTATGAATTTTTAAAAATAATTTAAGGACGCAGCTTGTATTAGCCTTAAAAAATCCACAATGAAAGGTTCAGGTTCATCTCGTTTCATCTTAATACAGGTGAACAGTGTTCTGTTATTCACATTCTGATCCAAGAGATGACACGACTGATAAGATCCGATTTATCAGTTCATCCACCAGAACACAATTTTTTAAACAGAAATTCATGTTTAATCTTACAAGATTCCGTGAGTTGAATCAAAAGCAGTCCATCGAGTGGTTCCATTCGGACAGCCCCTTGTACCTAACTTTAACTCTTGTTATCATTTGGTAATGATATTGATAATTATTGACAATTAAAATGATCAAATAGTTCCATCTAATTATCATAAGTGTAATATCTTCGTTTTTCAGGTTTCGCGTTGTGTGGGACTTCGTTTAACGTCGGAAGGCTTTCTGATCTCAGTATCGAAGCACAACCATACATTGCTTATCTTCAGTACAGTTTTCGTCAATCCCCCAGCCTCCCTTTAAAAAATTATCTCCAATTTTTCTCCTGACAACCGTAGCAGCAGTAACTTTCTCAAACACTTTTCTTTTTCTGATCGAAGGCTATGCCAATTTGGTGCATTGGCTTCTAGATATCGATCATCAGTTTAGACCTGTGGTACATATAACGGTGCTCGTTCAAAGTTTGCCTTATTACTCACTTGTTCTTTTCATTTTTAATGCTTATAATTGGATACTGTATTTATATTACGAAACTAGCGAAAATTTTGCCTCATATAATCTTAACTCAGGAAATAGGTGAGACTAACGATTTACAAATGCATCAAGACAGTCAAGAATGAAGTTATGATTCTCATTATGTGAATTTTGACTAATTTAACCTGCGAAAGTGCATATTGTTAAAGTTAAATCGTTTTGAATGGCTCACCTCATGAGATATAAGGTTTTCGCTATGTTACTCCAAGTGATAAATTTGGTAAGCTCATACACGTACATGCGTGATGTTTGCTTTTCCAGCTTTTTTTGAAACGATTCTCTGTTGTGATTACGTCAGAAATGTACGATATGATGCATGAAACTGCTGTATATCAAATTTCAGTTTATTCATTTTTCTGTTGATTGCCATTTTTGAAATCCTTTCGTCTTTCTACCTTCTCCGCACTATTATTTTTTTCCAATTTTTTTCTTCTAACTAATTAATTAATTAACTTAATCGCTCTAATCTTTCTTGGTTTGAGAGCAAGTTTATTTCATATATACTACGCTTTCCTTCAATTTCTTGGAGAAACTTTGCGCTTATTTTGTCTCCCTTCGTTCCTTCATGAAGTATTTTCCGAGAAATATTTTGCTGTCTTCAATTTTTTCTTTCTTGCCTTTTATTTAGTTTATTTTCCTAAATTCTGTTTTTCAAGAAAGAAATTTTCTCCAGTTTTGAAATCATTATTGTCGTTTTGCCTTATTGAGTGCTCATATTGTTTTGCATATTATTAAACTACTATTTTATCGTTATTATATCCAGACCCATTTGTTTGTTTGTCTTTTCTTGGAAATAGAATTATTGTTTCTCTTCTAATTTTAAAATTGAGTTTAGAAACTAATTTAAAGAGTTTTTATAATTCGCCTAATAACAGTATATTAGAAATGGCTTTTTTTTTGAGGGTACGGATTCATACCTTCGAGAAAATTTACAGAAAAAAATATTTCGGGCATTATTTCATTTTTCTTCACCCAATTTAGACGGAATTTAAAAATAGTGGGCATTAAATGAGCTAGGAAAAATATCTGAGTGGAAATTTTTAAGCAAAGACGAAAATTTTCTGTTAATTTGTTTCATTCTCTTTGACTTCTCCACAAACATTCTGCTTAGACATTTACACAAGAAGAGAAATTAAATCCAGATACCATTTCTTTCATTTGTTTTATTTTTACATTTTCTGTCGTTTAACCGTTTAGATTAAAAAAAAATTAAAAAAATAGGGATGTTTTGAAACCATTTGTTTTTGAAAAGTTGTTTCAGACTGTACTGATCTCATATTCCAGCGTGTTGTTTTTAAATTTTGCTTACTTGTCCATTTACATCTTTCTTCATTACTGTATATTTATATCTTCTCTCATTTCTGTGAAATTCGTTCGGGTGTTCATGTTTTTCTTATTGGCGCGTAACAAATCGTTGCGCGCATCATAAACACCTATAAGCTGACATAAGGATATGATTTATTAATAGCTGCATCATGCATTATTTTTCGGCACTGTAGATTTTTTCCTTTCATCTCTTCCTTTTCTAATTGTGTATTTCGTTGTCACCTATGTCATTCATGCAATCTTTGCGTCATCAGTTTACTTTTTTTTACTATTAACACACTAACAGAAAAGTTCATGCAAATATATCTGGAACAGCTTGATATGAGGAGTATTTGGTCGAACCTATCACAGTGAGGATAGGAAGCCAAAGCGCAAAATGTATGGTAAACGGCAATTAATTTAATGATGTTCGGATTTTCATTATTAAAATACGAAGTGTTAGTTTTTTCGGTATGTTAAGAAATGATGGTTAAGAAATCTCAAATTCGAACCTTGGTACGATATTGAAATTTTCTTTGTTACTGAGCAAGAACTATTGCAATTTTCATTACACACTGCCATATGTCCATTTCTACTCATTTTTTGTTTGAATTTGAGCTTCCTGGAAGCCTCACGATGCTTTTCCTTGCATGTACTGTATTTGACATCAGGACTATCTTGTTCCCCTAATCTGCTTCTTAATTTGAGAGACAGAATTGTTAGTCTAAAATAGATTGATACTATTCATTTTTGTAGTAATAATTAGGGTTAGTAAACCATTGTTTTTCGTACTTAGAGGTCCTATCAAATCTCTAAGTAAGATCAACAAATGGCTGTGTTTAAATTTTTCTGATACTTTTTTGATGAACTGTTTGAGGGAACGCCAAGATTAAAATCCTTGGCTTGTAATGTTTAATTTCGATTATTATCAAAGGAAAATCCTTCAGTATTCTGCAGCGAAGAAATTTTTCCCATTTTATTTATACGATATATTATCCTTCTCTTTTTGTATTTTTTTTTGGTTACACTTGTCAATTTTGTCAGCTTTATTGGGACAAATACCCCAGTATATTCCATCATTCGTTGAATCTAGCAGTTCTTATCAGTAGTAGTTGTGGCCCTCGGCTTTTTCCTAGCTTGCTCATTGTACGATTTTTATATTTATCATTACCTTATACTTAATTTATACACACCCATTTGCAATGATGTTCCTTCTCTCTGTTCCTGTTTATCATCTGATTAAGATGCATTTTCATTCCTTATGCTTTTGATTTGAACTTACACAGGATATGACTATCTTCATTTTTTCGAGCAAAAAATTCGTTGCAATAACGTTAATAGACGAGATAACATTATCATAAGGCGTGTTGACGTCTGGTTCGTGTAAGAATGTGTAAGTCTATTGGTTGGAAATGCATCTTTGCTTATCTAAAGATCCGCAGTGACGATTTTTGCATCTGGTATTTAAAATCAGAAATTTGATTCCTCCGCGTCGTTTAACGAATAGTGTTGATTATTATTCTTGTTGTCTCTCCAGAAATAGTTATGAATGCTTTTAATTTATATGAGTAAATTGATATTGTATGGTGTAAGAATTTGAATTGAAATTTGATTTTAAACTTCAATGCACTTACCGTATTGTCTATCCTCATTTTTAGCACATTTATTCACTTTTTATTTCTCAAAATTTTTTATTCTCTTTTATTTTTTATACGTTTTTTAGTTCTTTGTCGAATTCTTAGATATTTCATTTTATATTTTGGTTTCGAATTTTTTTTTAATTTCATATTAAAATATAAAACTATGGATCACGAATGTTTTGTCGTGGTATTTTTACCGCTTTCTAATGGTCACTATATTGTCTGGCTAACTATATTGTCTTAAATTTCTTTCACTTTCAGTTGATTCATTTTTTTCTCTCACAAATCCTTTCAAGACCAAAAAATTATATCTTTTAAATATTTATTGATGATTTATTTCTTGCTTTTTGTATCTTGCTTTTTTGCATTCGTTGCTTGTATTTCGTTTTTATTTGTTATCGAGAATTTGAGTACATGCCTCTATCTATTTTTTTTCACCTTCAAAGCACATAATATTTTTTCAAATTTTATCAACCAGTAATTAATACCCAGGTCATGCAATCCCGTATAATATTGTCTCATGTCTTCAGCGAGAAAAAAGTCTTCTACATTGTTTATCATCCTTCGGGATATGTTTGTTTCTGATGTACATTTTTTGGAGCAGATTTTTGTATGCCTAGCAATTACTATCCAAAATCACCTGTACTGGCGTATTCGGCTTACATTTTTTGGAAAATGAGACTTGTATTGTTGATCTTTAAGCATTTCATTTAGTCGAATCTATACTGCTTGAAAAGTTTACAGATTTTTTAAACCTTCCCAATTGTTTGCCAGTTTACAGATTTTTTAAACCTTCCCAATTGTGAGCTGAAAGCAGTTCGCCATATTTGTGAATATAATTTTACATTGCTTTGCATAAAACTTTCCTGCAAACTTCCTTCGTGTGTTTTATGTATTGTTGGTATTTTTACTTTTTTTATTCTTCCGCGTGTCATATTTTGCTATCCGGTTTCGATCTTGAAAAAAATTTCTATAAAAATTCTTTTAGATTTATTTTCTGAACTCGGTCAATTATCTTACCGATTGTTTCCTTGGTTTTTTTGTTTTGTTTCTTGATAAGATAAATATACTTAAAAAATTGAAAAAAAAGGCGGTGATAACTCTTTTCGTTTCTATTTGTTTTGGAGTTTTTCCATGTTTATTCAACATTTCTCTTGCCATGTTGTGTTTTATGTTTCTTTTGCTTGCATTCTCGTATTTTATTATCATTCATCTTAACTATTTATTACTGTTACCATTGATTTTTTGCTGTCTTCTTTGATTTGGTAATTTTTGGTTTGTTACATATTATTTGTTGTGCTATGTGTACAGCTGCTTTATCTAACTCGGTTATTAGTTATCGGTTTGCGTATGTGTGTGGCTTCTGTGCGATCAATATAACCTTTGTTTTCATATATTTTCTCATTACAACTGTGGTCCTTTCTTTTTTTTCAGTTACTGTTATCAGCATTATTATCAGTCATTAATGTTACCGTTTTTTTCAAATCATTCCTTTATAATGGCGATAGATTCGTAGAGCAATGTAGAAAAATGTAGTATTTTTTTTTTATTGATACATCTTTTTACAATAAATTTCTTTATATGCCAAAAGAAATGAATCCTTAATTGATTATTCTTTCTTACTCTCTCTCTTTTCCATCTGTGAATTTATTTTAATTTTAAATTTGTTTAGCATAGAAAACTTTTTGTTTTTCAATAGCTGATGCACAAAGTTACCAATTATGGAAAGTGGTTCAGAGAAGCTATCTGTAAAGAAGAAGGGACAAAGCTAATTCGGATACAATTTTAAAATTTTCCCAATATTCCACTAAGCTATCTTAAGAAATCTATTAACGCATTCGAATATTTTCTTGTTGTCATTATTCCGACTAGTTTCTCGCTTCTTTCTCTCTTTTCTTTCTTTTAATTCTCATGCACCGAAATTCAGTACAATTATTTGTGAGTGATTTAATAAATAGTACCATTGATAAAATGAATTTCTTTCCGTAAGTCTAATATTTTTTTTAAATTTTATGTTTGTTTAATTTATAGTCGAGCTTGAAGCTATTGTTTTTGCTTTTGATTTTTCTTGTGTTCGTTCTTTTCCCTTTTTCACCTAAAATCTTTCCATTACTGTCTTCACATAATGATATCCATACATTACGGTAGTATTTACGAATCACTTTTTCTGGTAATAAACGTTTTTTGTTATTTCCAAATGTGTATACTTGGATTTGCTCTTTGCATATGAGGTAATTTTCGTCACCCTATGCTCGCTATTTATTACTATCAGCCTACACTACTTGCTTTTGTTTCGTAGCTGAAGATTACTTAAAAATCGTCGATATCAATTTTCTCCTTAAAATTGCTAAAACCCATGTCACACGTTAGCGTCTCAGAAACAATCGGATATATCACATCAAATTTTCTGATATGCTTGGCTGATAATGAATTGAACTGTATTAAAGTAATGGTATCTTGCAAAATTGTCAGACGGATGAAGTCTGAGTCTTGCGGTGTTCCATTATAAATTTTCACATGGCTAAATTATTAGCAGACAGGATGATTACGCGGAATGCCAAAAACATTGAGATATTCATAGGATATCGTATTAGTAGTCTCTAGCACGCATGTCGTAATTACCTAATTATTAGAATAGATTGATCAGATCATAATGGTCGTCGAATCAGTATTTAATCGTTTGCTTGCCGAGCTTGATGACAAATTTGCTGGTTTGGATCACTGCATCAGGTAATATAGTTTGCAGGGTTATTGTTAAAAGTCATCTTTGTATTAGTGAACTTGAAATCTTTTTCAGAAAATTCGCGCTAAAATGTAAGCGAACTAAGATTTAGGTTGTACTCTTTGCCAATCATCTCTACCGTTTTCAAGTTTTCTCAATTCTATAGAGATGCAATTTATACAGGCAGAATAGTTCACTTTTTATTATAATCTGGCTTGCATGGGATCATCCTACTTTCGAAAAGAAATATTCAGAAAATTCGCTTCTTAAAGTTTGTGGAAATTTTGTTAACTAATGGATGGAATTGAAATCTACCTGTGTAAATGTTTTTAAATGCTGCTAGTTTTTCGTTCTTTAGTAAATTGCACGAGATCATAAAACGATTCATTAAAAGCAAAGAGGGTGGCTCGGCAGTTGTTATCGGACCTAAATCATCTGGAAAACGTTCAATTATATCTAAGGTTCGTTCTTATTCGTCCTAATTTTTTTCATTTTCTCAATAGATTAAAATGATCTTAAGAGCAGTAACTTCAGAGATTTGCCAAAAAATTTTATCTTTTCCTTCCTACTCTCTCTCTTTCTGTTGCATTTTGCTTTTTTTAAAAAAATTCGATTATACGCAATGGGTTTTAAAGGAGAGAAATACGAAGAAAATAGAGGTGTGATGATATTTTCTCTATCACAAATACCTAAGAGTAAAGAAGGATTATTTCTCTAAAGACATCATTTTTTTCTTCCAGCTCGCTTACCTTTTTATCAGGTTGTAATGGATTATGCTGATGATATGGAAGTTGTTTTCATCGATGGATTAATTCTAACAAGTGATATAGATGCATTGAAAGTACTGGACGCATCTGAATCCAATTCGGTATTCATTTTTTAATTTATCAAAAATTTTCTTGTTTTTTATTTTCTTTAAAAAGACCATTGTAAATAATATACATTTTCATATATTTTAACCGTTACGCACAGTGTTTCTGTCAGTATTATTTTTGTGATACCATTGTTTTATGTGTTTTATCATCAGAACTTATCATGATTATGGCTGGGAAAAAGCATACATTGCCATTTGAAATGTCACTTTTTTTTGTTATAGGAACAATTGCGGCTTGTTATCGTATTTAACTTTGATCAGTTTGTAACACGAGGCCGACAAACTCTTCTTTATACGATTCTGAATGCATCACGTTCTGAATCTCTCTTTGTACTCTGTGTTAGCTCTCGTCAGGCAAGTTTTATAGATATAGCTGGTTCGGGCATGTCAAATGAATTTGTCATTTTTTCGTGTTTTAAGTCATAAGATAATGTGAAACCGTCATCAAACACTTTAAAGCAGTTTTATACTTTGATTTGAGAAGGTAACTATTTTTATTTATTTTTTTTTAAATATAGAACTTGAAGATAATATGGGAAGTTTCGAGTTTTGATGAGTTAAATTTTAGGACTGTACCGAACTGCTTGAGAAACGTGTACGTTCACGTCTTTCCAATACATTTATATCGTTTGCTCAGTCATCTATATCATTTGATGATTTTTCAAAGACATTTATAACATTTTTGCATACTAATATGAAAAAATACGAGCACAATAATGGTCTTATCCAGGTGAGTATTAGCTTGTCCAATTTGAAATATAAGAATAATATTTTGTGGCAATGGCGTTTTTTTGCGCACTGAAAGGGACGTATAAAAAGCGTTTTGATCTTATGGAATAAACCTACGGAATTAATTGAGTGATCAGCAATTTTGAAATGGATAATTTTTGGATAATTTCTATCATTCGACAATTTTTAGATAGCAAATTAAAAGAAGTCAGAAAATGGGAGTTAAAAGCAGACTGTGATACTGTCCTCTTTGTTAATTGCTGAAGTCATAAAAGAAAGTTAAAAAAACTTACTGCACAATTGCTTTGTCGGTTCTGCAGATTGATAATTTTTGTATGAAATAATGATTACAGGAATTCATTGCCAATGAGTGTGTAGAGCGTAAATTACGTGAAATATATGATGAAACACGAAGTTATTGCATTCTGAAACAAATCACAGCTACATTTCTATGTTTCATGGGTGCAGAGCACATTGAAAGTCTGGCAAGTCCTCATGCTTCGCGAATATTTATTGAAGCAAAAAATGCAGTTATTGCTAACGAAGATACGATGAAATCGATCATTTTAAGTGAGAGTTGTTAAATTATTGCCAAATTCAAAATTTTTTTGCTCTGCAAATATGAAGCACTTTCTTGGAAGTTGAGTTTGCTGGCCTAATATGGTTCTATCAATATATCGGCATGTTATTGCATTTAATGTTTGGATAAGGCTATCCATAAACCGGTAGAATCTATTTTTTCCGATAATTTTCACATATTTTGTCACTTTTCTTTTTCTTACCTTCCAGAAAATTTACCATCAAGTATTCATATTAATTTCATATTAGAAATTAGAAACTTTCTAGATTCTGAGAAATGGTAATATCCTTAGATTTTATCGTCATCATTTAATACCAACTACGGTATCCTAGTAGGATAAACTTTTTATATGTACTCTACCAACTTTCTACACTCTTCCAGGTTTGACATTGCGGCAACTCTGTCTCTTATTATGTTGTGTTCGTTTGGCACGTTATCAGCGACGGCAGGATTTCATATTTCGTGAAATTATCCTAGGTTCATATTTCGAATAAAACTGTTTGGCAAAAATGAAAGTTGTTTTATTTTTCGTGAGATCTCAGTTTAACTTAAGTTGCGGACCTTAGTTTTCTAGTTTTATTTTTCAGTTAAATTTTATACTTGTCTTCAGTTTTGCATTTTCATTTTCAGTTATTCTTTCGAGTCAGGTAGATATCGCACATTTTTAGCGTGGTACTCAAGGAAAAAATTCACTAGATGGTTCCTGATAAAATTGCATGTGTAACTGATTTGGTAGATCATGAATAGAGAAGCTCACCCAAAAATATGAATATCAGATTTTGCAATTAAATATTGCTGTGCCAATTGGGACAATAATTAAGCAGAAAGAAATTAACCTGTATCCCTTTCACCTGCTTTTCATAAGTAATTTAATTTTATTTGAATTTGATTCTAGATTACCGCAAATTAGTTAACAAATATTTGCCAACACTAAATGTAAAGGACGACTTGATATTGTTAAAAGAGCTGGATACATTGTGTAGTCTAACAGTTCTGGAAGAAAGAGAGCAATGCGGGCAGCTATTGTTTAGACGAACATCTCTGCAAGTAATCATTTATTTTATAACCAACTAGATATGTAAGATATGCACTGTTGAGAATGCTGTTTAAAAGTGGTAAAATGTTGCAGTGCCGTATTTAAGACCAGTTATGTTACCAAAATTTTTTGGCATCATAAGCAATTATTATTTGGTAATTTCAAATATCATCTCCAACCGATTAGTATGATTTATTAAAGTTATTAATAAAGTTTATTAAATTTGGATAGCAGATTTGAAAAAAGAATTAAATTAATTTTTCTTCTCTTCATCTAATTTTTTCTTTAAAAGACGTTTTTCCCAGGTAGATATCGATTTGGTGTTGAGTTGTGTGAAGGAATTTACACCTCTTCCAACCGCTTTAATGCACTGGATAGATGATCTTGAAAGATGAAGGAATGTTGGATGGACTGAAGGAGTATAACAATCGATTCTCCTATTACATGATTTTTGTCTGGATACGTAGTGCAAGAATATGCTAAGGACTCTTCTTTCCTTTATCCATATACATCTATTTATCTGCTGCTTTCAACAAGGAAGACGTCTCGCATAATATATCCTGATAGTAGGAATTTTCTGTCTTAAATATTCCTAGATTTACACCGTGCTGTTCATATATGAAAAAGAAAGTTGAGGAGATTCATCTTTCGAATTCTCTCCTTTCTATCAGCTCCCTAAAAAATTTTTGTGCAACATATATCATCTACTAATTGTTCTATTTGCATTCCTTTTTCGTTTCGATTCATTAAATATTGTCCTATTGCTATTTTGCTACCGACATTTAATCGCGTTACCGCACAACTGCTTATTTTTAATGTCATGTTTCTGTTGTCAGTGAGATACAAGTTTCACTGGTTTAAGATTGAAAAAAATGTATAGTTCTTATCTGATTTATTTCAGTACTTGTTTATTACAAGTGATAACTACGAGACAATATTATTCAAAGTAAGAAATGTTTTATTTGCTATTTCTTCTTTGGTTAGATTATGTTACTTCATCCAATCCCGGCCTATCTTGTAATTCTCTGTCAGGAATATTCTAATATTTTAACATTATTTCAATGCAATCTTGAATATGAATCGTTTCTGTATTGATACTGTTATTTTAGGATTTTTTCATTATTCGTTTTTGTTTGTGAATATCTGGAAAACTTGTACTGTTTGTCATACATCCTGTTCACCCATATCAATATTCTATTTTCACTAATTGTCTCAATTATTTTAAAGGAATATGTGTAGGAAAGTGCGACTATATATATTTGTAGAAAAGGATAAGGATAAATAGAAAAAGAAAAGAATTCTTATTTATTTATAGCTTGTCTTTCAGGAAAAGACCTTGGGATTGAAGATGCACGGGTGTGAGGTATGTATATCAGTGAAATAAATTATCCTCCTCTTCCCCTTCTTCGTTGACATTTTAGCTCGATTTTTAAAATAAGGATCAATTTATCAGCCGTTGTTATATGGGAAGAAGATGCGCATGGTTATTTAGAGTGGATAGATTGTATTTTAAAGTAGTTCCCGGGTTAATTGCTAGTAAAATGTTGATCAATAGCCAATTTTCGTTGTGTGGCATAGGAAACAAATTCAGATAATGTCAGCTAATCATGAAGTGGAAGGGTGCAAAGATCGCCTTTGACAAGCTACCGAAAATGGAATTTTTAGAATTTTGCTCCGTGTTTGCCAGTGAGAAGTATTTGTGTTGTGTTGCAATATTGAAATGACGATAGACTCGTAGATTCAAAATCCCAACTAAGTATGTTGTGTGGTGGGTTGGTGTGCTAGTGGGTTGGGATGTGCGAGTTCTGTCAATTACATGTGATAGGTTCAGTGCCGCGTGATGACTGTTATTTGCTACTCTTGATGTGATTATGATGAAGCAGATATAACCACCACACATTGGGCTGATGGCGCTTTTGAGACTTATCGATAATGAATGCTTGTATTTCAGACAAAAGGTTAGAAGTTTCCCGTATTCTGGAGTCTAACTCCATCAATTTCTCGATAGAATGTCCTAAACATTGCTTATCACGAAGAGTAGAGAAGTTCTTTCTTTAATTCCTTTATCTTATGATTTGTTATTTTATTATTCTCTAATAATACGTCGTAGCAGCGTAAAATCAAGCGATTGATTCACCAAGACATTATTGTCGTTGAATAGTGTCGTAGAACTTAAGTGATGAAGGAAAGAAACAATTTCCACTGATTTTTTGGAAATTGAAGTTTAGATTTCAGCCTTCAAATTTTCCATCGGCAAATTTCAGAGCAATTACTTGTTACTATTACTATAAGAATGTTCAAAAATTTTTTTGAAGCAGTAAAAAACTTTTCTAACCACTCTAAAATCTGAAGTCAAATTGAAAACCATGAACTTAAATCTCTCTTGATTTCAGACGGTTTGGGAAAAAAGAAATATAAATTTCCATTGCTCGTCCGATCAATCTGACAAGAGCAAACAACTCAAATCCTTTGAAAATTTAAGAAGTGAAAGGTTTCCGGAATTATTAAAACTTCTGAAGCTGTAGGTATCTACTCATTTCTGAGATTTCCATTTATTCATATCTATGTTAACGTCCGCCGTTTCTCCACTCAGTTTCCAGCTCACATGTTCCCCTTGTCGAGCTAAAATGGGCTCATTTGCAAAAATCTGGTAGGATGTAGCAATTTGCAGATGCTTGCTGCGTTAAATTTAAGGATTGAGCTTTGAAAATTGTGATTACTTTTGATTGTATTTTTCGTAGTGTTTAATTGCTTAATTCAAATTATGGCAAGGATTTTTTCGAAATTTTCTTTATAAGTGAACACATGTAGGTCACATCTGACTTTGATTTTAGTTGTATAAATTCAATTTTGATTTACGTTTACGGGCAAAAACTCAATTTCGAATTTATCTTTTCAAATTTTTTGTTTAGATGACATATAAAGAAGGAGAACCAAGCTGTTCTAATTGTTGGAGTTTGGCTGATCAGCAAGAAGATGCTAGGAAAGAAGTGAAAGAAAGAAAGTCAGTTAGCTTTTTCTCAATTTAATTGCAAATCAACAAGAATTCCCAAGCTCTTACATTTCTCTGAATTTATCCGAACTTCAGTTTGCCTGTAACTTTCTTTCGGAGTATTCCGAGAGAAAATTTTGGAAATACATTTAATTTCGGAAGTTCATCTTGATTCTAAGCAGCAAAAATCTCTTTACATAAAAGTTATCTGTGCCAAGGTTTTTTAAAATTTGTTTATGCTAAATTACGTAAAGTAAACAAGGTGAATTTACGCAACTATGAAGTTCCCTTATAGCCCTTTTAAAAATAATTACAAGTTCATACAGTTTCAAATGAAACCTCTAATTTTGTGATGAAAATTTTTTCATCACAAAATTAGAGGTTTTAGAGGTTTGTTTGCTTAAATTAATAAGAAATCTGCTCTTTTTTTAAAACAAGTAACTTCCTTGTGTGATTAGTCTTAATTATTTAAGATTCACCATTACACCAGTGCTTTGCAAGGAAATAGTGCGTGATAATTTGCCGCTGATTGAGTATCACGCAATAAAGATGGAAGATAAATGCAAGATCGGATTGCTGTTACAGATTTTGCCAAATATGCCATCAGAAGCGAATCATTTAAAGCGTATCAAAAATGGACTAATTCTTATCCAACCAGCAAATGGACCACTGCCGCAGGTAAAATTCTGTTTTACTTTAAACTTTGAATTCAAAGGCTCTCATTTATATAAAAATATTTGCTTACAGCGGAATTTGTCAAGTAATAATTAAGCTATAGGCAAATTTAGAGGTTAATGACGCCCGAAACCATTATTGTCGTATTTTTTAAAAAGAACTTCAAGCCGTATTAGTCATTTGAAATGTTGGTCATCCAAAGTTTTACTTTTTTGTGTAGGAGGTGGAAAAGAGCTAGAGAGATATTTAGCTTTTTAGTTTGACTACATTAATCTATAAGATTTATGTGATTATTACTTTTTTTTTTTTTTTAATAACTTTCTTCATTTGTTTTATTGGTTTCAAGAAAGATTTTAGGTTTTTACCAGCTTATTTCCTTTATGGACAATTACCCTAATATTTTTTCAGGAATTTCTGAAGAAACTTGAGACTACGCTTTTAGATATTTCTATCTCAAAAGTGAAAGTTCCTTTATGTAAGCCATTGACAAGGCGACAATTTCTATGGGCCAAGCAGTATTGGCCTACAGCTTTTCATCCAAACAAGCATTATGAAGCACTTTTGAATGGGAACTTTTTCACAACTGATGAGTACCAAAAGATTATTGGCTTCTATTTGGAATCGGAAAAGGTTATGATATATATCTATTTAGTATATAGACCTGTAACAATTCAGTAAAATGGTTTAGTAAATAAATTATATCTATCCGATGATTGACATTGTCTAGCTTGTTGTTAAATGATAGATGATAATAAGTAACCTCAGAACATGCGTTGCATGTGAATATGTGAGTATGCAATATGCTTACAGTCGTTGTGAGATCTTTTCGGAAATTAATCAAATTTAGGTCAAATTTTTTTCAAAAGGAATATGACGTGCTGCGAATTTCGTTTTTTTTACTACTTTTGTCTGCAACAGCTTATTTTGAATAATAGTAATTTGATGTCATTCATTGCCAGTCTTGCTTTTAAAATTTGGAATGTTAAATCCAGCTCAAGAAATCTTTGTTTGTTTCTGGAGCAAATGAACCGTGTTTTCATTAACTTGAGAAGACTTTCCAGATCAGTAATGGTGGTTCAGGATGTGTCATTGTAGATTTAAAAGGTGAAGTTGTCGCAAAAAGTGGTGACCGAAATATACCTCTTGGTCATGCTGTTATGGCTGCAGTCTCAGATCTTTGCGAAAGACATCGCACCATTCAAAGTAAATTTCTTATCCATTAGCGTAAGTAAAGACGTCATTTTTCGCTGCAGTCATCAAATCATTGTTTAATGTGATTTTTGAAGTTCGTATGTGGTTAGCATCACTTACGGGACTTGGAGTGTAGAAAATTCCCAGAAATCTTATTTCTTTTATTTTTTTAATTTTTTTATGAGAATGAGTAACAAATTATTTCAGGTGACATACTGCAATATCTTGGTACAGGATATGACGTTTACATGACAGATGAACCGTGTGCAATGTGTGCTATGGCTTTGGTACATTTTCGTGTTGGACGAGTATTTTATGGAAAACGTACTTTTTCAAGTGGAGTATATGAATCATGCTGGAGAATTCAGGAAGAAAAGTCACTGAATCACCACTATGCGGTCTTTCGGATAGATGAATTAATGTGATTTTGACACTTTATTTTTATGGAATTATATTGTATGCTTTCTAGTTATACTTTTTGTTGAGTAAGATAACTGTAATTTGTTAGAAGTATTTCATATTTATGGTTTATATTTGTAATCATCGTTAATATAAGTTTCTTCTTATATGCAAAATTTGGAACAAAGTAGTACGGGAATCTGCTTTGAACTTTCAATGTCACTATGTAACATATTTCACTTCCTTTATAATGTTCTTGAATAAAGTGGTTGCGTGCTTGGCAACTTTTTATACCGTTCAGCTGAAATGTGTTCCTGCTTGTATTTGGTTAAATGTATATTTAATAATATGAATAAACGCAACGTCAACGTGATCAACGTGATGTTAAGCACTCGTATAAGGTAATGCGAATTATGGCCTAAGCATAGTGCGAACTTATTTATTTCATCTTCTATAAAATATTGGAAATGGCAGTCACTTTACAGTGAGGTGTTGTCGTAGTTTTTCTTTACACTCTTTTTGCAGTGTGTTGCACAATAAAAATGTCAGTGGCACTAATCGCGGAAACATTTTCAATGGTATATGTGGAAGAAATAGATAACAGCGTAGCAGTGGGACATGCCGATGTTATGAACGGAGTATCATTGATTGCAGAACGATTAGCTTCTTACAGAAATTGTCTTATTGCTGTAGTTCTTCCTAAGCATCCAGCATTTGTTTCTGCTATTCTTGGGTTTGTATTTTTCCCTTACTTTGGCTTACTTTGTCTTATTAACTGGAAGTTAGATTCGTTTATCCTACCTTTATATTTCGTTTACCCCACATTTTCTTTTCGTCTGGTTTTTTTTTTTAATTTTTCTTACATCAATAAAATCCGGGAGAGGTTATCTTCGTTGACCTGTAAATAAACCTGAAGTTTGCAAATTGTATTGAAATACTGAATAATTAGGTAACTTCTTTTTTGAGTTGTCGTTTTTATTATATAGCAATTCGCTCCAAAATTAATTTATTGAATTTTCAGAATGCTAGTGTTCTAGGTTTTCAGAGTTATGGAAACGAAGAATTGCTTTGTCTGTTGTTCAAGCAGTGAAATGGCAAACAGATATCGTAGTGCTACAGTATCTTGTATTATTTCTTCCATCGCTTCAGAAGACAATCATTCATCAATTAATATACATGGTTTACAAATTTATTTCCACCACAATGGGTATTATTGTCTGGATAAATTTGGAAAAGATAGACTTTGCTATTTGATTACGACATCGGGTACATTAGGAGAACGAAAAGAAGTTCTTGTTCCGTACAGTTGCATAATGCCTAATATTTGGGATTTCAGGTGAGGATTTTTTATATTCCTATCCTTTTTTACTCTTATTCTTTCCCAGTTACCGATTGTGAAAGAATTATCGAAAATTTGAGATATAAAATCACATCATATATTTTGCTTCTTCACTAAAACCACCATTATGTTAAACTATTTGATAGACAAGCTGATTCTGGTGTGATCATCGTTTTAAATGGAATTCTGGACAAAAATAACGAAGTATTTTGTTATAGTTATAGCACCAAATTTCTTTTTTTGTGGTACACATAGTGGGAGAACTTAGTAGGATAGCATATGACATTAAGAAGTTCACAAACGTTATCTATTACTATGGTCAAGTTGATCATTGAAGTTTGCAAAAATAAAGCGTTCCTTTATTCCGGAATAATTTGCTATATCTCCAGATTGTTCTTTTTTAGTCGTCGATTCCGAATCACAGTTTCTGACGTTATTCTTTTCGTTACGGCAGCAACATTTGATCCATTTGTTGTGGAAATTCTTTTAGCTGTAGTAAATGGTGCAAAACTATTGGTTATTCCTGATTCATTTCGTTCCATGCCGTCGAAATTAGCCGATACAATCATGAAATACAGTGTAACCTTTATTCAGGCTAGCATTTGCATTCTTTCATCATTTTTATTATATTTTATTTTTAAATTATTTTGAATTTGATAATACACCTGAATTTGAGTTTCAAATTTTTATTTACCATGGGAGGGATTATCGACAAAAGCAAATGAAAAAAAACTTGTGCCTGTCGGAGACGACTGTTTCCATCAAATTCCTTCGTGTTATTATTTTCGTTGATTTTGTTACAGTACCTTCTTTAAGAAAATCCTAAGAATGCAAGAAGCTACGGTTTCAGCCTTTTACTCTATGAATTTTATTGCCATGACATGCATTTTTACGCGAGACAATTTTGACTTAAAATTGAGTTGTATTTCAGATGACACCTTCACAATTGAAAATTCTACCTCGTCAAACTTTGACAAAGATTTTTGTCGGCCATTCAACCGTACGAACATTAATCCTAGGTGGTGAAACATTTCCAACAAATTTTATTAAGCGTTTTCAAATTGGTCACCATTTCATTAATTTCTACAATGTGTATGGAGTCACGGAAGTATCCTGCTGGGCTTCATGTCATAGAGTCGATTGGAAGTAAGTTTATAAATCAGTAAATTAACTTAAGTATGGGGAATAATTAGGACAACATAATCAAACATTTAGAGAAACCCGTGTGGAAATTGGTGAACCATTATTGGGTACAAAATTCAAAATTAGTGAAACTGGTGAATTGCTTATCGGTGGTTCGAGGCGATGTTTCATAAATGGTAAACTGTCTGGAGCTTGGCTTCCCACTGGTGATATTGTTGAACTTACTGAGATGGGGAAAATTTACTGGTGTGATCGATCGGATGATCAGGCTTGTTATTATTTTGAAAATTTTTTTTCTCTTTTATTTTCAATTGATTTTAGCAATCGTTCTATGGAATTTCAGAGTTCCTGATCTGCATATTTTGTATGCGGTCAGATTTTTGCCTGCCTCACAAATAATTTTATATTGGATAATTTTTGGAACATGCCATTCTTCTAAGGCATTTTTTGTTTTTCAGCAGAAGATTAATGGGATAAATGTAAGCTTATCAGGATTGGCTCGAAAAGTGGAAGAATATGATGGTATTCAGTCAGCTTTAGCATTACGTCGCGAACAGTCCATTTTACTATTTGTACATATCGAAAATAGTGCAAATATGCAAGCTGATTTATGCAAAAAGTTGGATATGAAATTGCCACTGACGGTCATTTTAGTCGACAATTGGCCAGTGACTGGAAATGGTTAGTGGATAATGAAATATTTTATCGCTCTTAATAGTTTTAGAGAGAAGAGGCGGTAAATGATGGAGGAAGGTAATTCTTTCACAGGGACAAGTCGTTTAAACGTACTTTTTCTGACAGGAAGTTCACGATTACAGAAGTCAAATTATACACACATAACAACATATCTTCAGGAAAAATCGATCGTCGAAAGTTAATACAAATTTTCGAGCAAAAAAATTTGGTTTTTACGATGGAAGAGTTGAGCAAATTATTTGAAAATCTTAGTAAGTTTTTTCACTATCTTAACATTTTTTGACTTTAGTGGCATTTTTTAACTTCAATAGCATTTTGATGGAAAGAATTAATTAAATTTAATGGAGAAATATTAAAGTAGCAAACAAGAAAGTGAATACGCATAAATCGCTTACTGCTGTTTTTTTCTCATCTTCCTTATTCCTTTTCCTTCTTCAATATTATTTATAGCACATACTTTTTATGCAATGTTATGTTTATATTTCGCAAATGATTCATGACACTTTCGTTTAAATTCCCCAATAATCCTTAAATTTCAAAATATTAGCATATTTTCATTAGTGCAAAAAATTTTGGGAAGATAAAATTCTATGCAAAATGAAATGCAGCGTGTAAATTGGCATGGCTATACGTTTCATTTGATAATTTACGATATTTCTTGTAGACATAAATCTAAAAACCAATCAAGAAATGACGTTCAAAGACTTGGGTTTGAATTCATTACGTGCAGCTGAATTGACTCTGAAAACGGAACATCTTTTGAAGCAACGCAACTTTCCACTTTTGCAATATCTTCTTTCGGATACTGGAACGATTGCTGGATTTTTGGATGCGCTTGATTTCAATCAAAATGTTCGAGAAAGGGATACTACACATGTGCGAGAAGTTCGTATAAGGCCAATAGAAAGTTCCATTACTATCAAGTTATTGTGGGAATATAATTTGGGAAAATGCATCGATGCAACGCCTACAGTCGAAAATGGGTATGAATTATAAAATTTGAGAAACATTTTTAGCTTTAAATTTTTTTTCGAGAAAATTCTGATCTCGGAGTTGAGGTAATGATAGCATACCATCATATAAATGAGATTAACCGGATTTTTGATTATGACGATAACCTGTGCTAAAAGTAGCGCTTTATAAATAATTGACCATTTGCACTTTCCTTATATATGTTTGTGTGTATATGTGTGTTACGGCACTGCCTGCTACAATCAAAATACTTAATAAAACAATAAACTGTTAACTTTAATGTTATGTTAGTCATTTCGCTTCGAAATTTTAACTTCCCACTAAATCTAGGAATTTTTGACATTGTTAAAACTGAACGATTGTTTTTCCAGCTCAGTTTTTCTGGGGTCACATTCTGGACAATTCGTTTCATTATCTCTGGATGGAAATAAAGAATGGGAAGTTCAATTTGGTGGACGAATTGAAGCAACTGCTTGTTGCCAAAATGGTATCATTGCTGTTGGTTTGTTTTTTCTATAATTGTTTCTCTTTTACCTTTATCATTACTTATGAGCACTTGAAATTCTCCCATCGCATTATACTACACCTGGACCCCCTCTTCATGATAGATGGAAGCTCAGTTGTTAGTCAAAGAAAAGATTGTTCTCTACATAAGACGTATGCTGCTCAAGCGATATTATTTATCAATTATACACTGTGGACTTCCATTATCTGTTGCTCACATAATTAAAACTCAATTGAAATTCATTTTACTCTGCTTTATTGGGAAATATCTCTGTTCATGTTCTACATTTTCTGCAATTTTTGAACCTATTCAGAATAGTTCAGATAATAGGCAAACTTTTCCCCAAGATTCCTTCTCCCGTGCAGTCATTTCGATAAATCACTTTTTATAGGCTGTTACGATGGCTATCTATATTTTTTGGATGAGAAGAGTGGACAATTAATATGGACATTTGGCACAGGAAATATCATTAAATCATCTCCTGTACTTATCGATGCGGGAAGCAGATGCTTGTTTGGTTCACATGACAAATGTCTTTATTTGCTTGATGTCAAGGTAAGCTATTAAACAAAAAATTTATTGTGATGATTTTGAACGCTTTTCTTGTCTTCGAGTTTTTATTCCATCAGAATATTGTACATGAGAAAGAAATTTCAAGTTCTTTATTCATTAAAGATGAAAGACAATAGGTGAATCAATGGTTAATTGATTTACAATAAGCTCTGAGGAAGCGCTTGATGAGATAAAAGTATTTAATTGAGGAGTTATTTCATTGCGATAATATTACGGCCTGACAGTGCCATGGCTTTTTTAAATATGTTCGTGATTTTCTACAAATAACCCTTTCTATGATTGACAATATCACCACTTGTATTTCATGTATTTTCAGAATCACAAGATGTTGTGGAAAGTTATCTGTGACGGTAGCATCCTATCTTCACCTGCGCCTACCGATACAATTGTATTGTGTGCCACTTTACAAGGAGAATTTTTTGGTGTCGAATTAGTAAGTTCTGATAAGCCCTCTCTTTTTTGTTTTGCCTGGTTATTGTTAGCTGTGGCTGATTTAGGAAGTGAGTGAACATAAGAGTGACTTGTCTTTTGTATGTTTTGCAGGCTGAGAGTATGCTTTTTTCAATATGAAAAAAGGTTTTGCTATGGGACATTTTTATGATGGGTTGAATGTTACCATTTGCTTGAACTTAAATCATTAGGTTTCATACCAGCTTCATTACAATGTGGAAGTTTTCATTTCGATTCTGAGGAATCATTATTGGAGTAAATTGAATGATGGATGAGAAGTATCAATCCTGTGATCAAAATTACCTTTATAAAGAGTTGCTTGAAATGCTGTAATTTAGAGTCTTACTTCTTGGTTTTAAAGTAATCACAAATTGTTAGATTCGAAGAGTAATGGTGTCAAGTACCCTATACGCTCAATTTTTTATTTTATGAAGTCAGAAAGTTTGCAAAGCCCATTTTAAGATTATTATGGATAATAAGGCTGTTTTTTCCTGAACGCTTAGAAACTTTTACACTATGAAAATTTTATTGAAGTGTCAGCAAATAGTCATCAAGAAAAAATTATTTTTTAGTGTCTATAAAAATTTGCATCCTTTTTTTACAAATTTTAATGAAATAAATGAAACTTCTCACATTTTAAATTTATGATAATATGGTGATTATAGGAAGAGATATTATTCAGCAGAATAATTATATTTTTTCTAAATTTATGATAATATGATTATAGGAAGAGTTATTATTCAACAGAATAAGTATTGATGAAAAAGAATCTTTGATATAAATAAATGTGCACGCACTTTTACCGAATAGAAAGGTGAAATAACAATAAAAATTTGATTTAATGCATACGTTTGAAGCGCCAGTGCTTTACGATTAGTTTGACTTTAACGTGTTATATTGAAATGTGAAATTGGATGGAATAATTTTCTGTTTCAGGCCACTGGTAATGTCTTTTGGAAAATTCAATTAGCTGCGCCGATATTTGCAAATTTATGCATTATAGAACCCAACCGTGTACTAGTTGCGAATGTTAAAGGATTAGTATCGTTGTGTGATACAAGAACTGGACATATAGTGCGTGTTTTTTTAAAACTTTTTCATTTAACCATAATATATCTCTTTGCACTTTTCAATTACGCCAGTATTAAGTTTCCATACAAGTTCACTGTCTATATATTTTCATAATGTATGAAATTTCAATCATTACGTACTCTGCTATATATTTGTTTGAAAACTGAAATTTGAAAATTGACTTATCATTAAAATTTTCTCTCAAAATTCGATATCTCCTTAACGTTATTTCAGTTTATTATAGAATGATAAATCTTCCTTAGCACTTCTCTTACTAAAAGCTAAAGATTACCATGATTTACATAGCTTCATTTTGCTGGAATAGATCTATCCAAGCAATTAGATTTTAAGAATGAATATTAAGAGAACCGGATTGGGCCGCCCGTTCTTGTCTGCTTCAATCTTCAAGAAACGGATGAGTAAAAATTTTATGCATCATTTCACTTTTGTGATGAATAAAAGTTATGTATATAATACGCGGATTATTTTTCTATGATATTGAAAAGCGTTCCATCTATCTTCGAATCTTTTTGGCAGCAACAAACAGAAATTACTTCGCCTATCTTCTCCCGCCCCTCCCACGCCAATTTCAGATCGAACATAAGCATTCCTCCAATGGTTCATCATCTATTTTCACGCCTTCGTGACACTCATCGTATTTCTTCTTTTTTGAAATTTTGTTTGTATAGTGAATGACAATTGATCCATTAGCATTAATAGTGTACTGTTTTCACTTTTCTTCTCTCCATATTTCTCTCTTTCTCTCTCTCTCTCTCTCTCTCTCTCTCTCTGTTACTATGCCTATTTCTTCCTTTACATCATCGTATTAACAAAGTAATGATTGAATTTTCTGGAAATAAACTGTTTTGTCACGACTTTTTCCCTTAACTGTGTAGATTCTTTTTTCCATTGTTTACATTCTCTCCAACTCTCTTTTTGCTTCTGTCTATTTTAGGAACATTAAAATTTTTAAATATTCCCATTTTTTTTACCAAAATATTCTCTTGGGATTTTTGTTTTTTCTGCTGGTTACTTTTTTTCTGAAATTTTTAATTTTTTGGTGGATTATTATCTTCTTCCTTCCGATTTAAAATAATTCAAAGCACCGTACTTTCTAACAGTTCTGACACATAGAGAGAGAGAAGCGAAATTAAGATGTAAGTGTTACCAATAGAGTTACTCTTAATGATTGACCATAAAGATTTTCCAGATTATCTAGAAGAATTAAGTGGAAATTCCTGAAATTTTACAGTTAAGTAGCTCTTCGAATTTTATATTTCTCCTTATAACTTGTCATTTTTGGAATCCTGAAACTTAACGTTTCCAAGAAAAATTTAATAGCATTTTATAGCACTTAAGTTTTAAATATGGGTTTTCTAGAAAATTTCATTTCAGGTATACCAGTATGATGTCTTGGAGTGTATTTTCGCAACACCAATACTATTTTCGGATGATATCAATAATTCTAACATATCACTTATCGTAACGCAAGCTTCTTCACTGTTCTTGTTACAAACAGATACGCTTCAACTGCTCTGGTACATAAGAATTGATGGAGTAGGATCGTTTCTACGAGCACCGGAAGTTCTGAATAATGAAGGATATCTTTTTATTCAGGATTCTTCCGGTACATTGTTAGCTATCAAAGGATTGAGAGATATGATGAAGAAAAATGCTGTGGATGTAAAAATTTCCACGATGAAAATTATCAAAGTTTTAAAAGTACCCGGTGAAACTTTCGGTGGAGTGCGAATTTTAAAAGTGGAGAAAAGAGATAGTAGTAAGAGTGATAGCAATAGTAATAGTAGTAATAGTAGTGAAACGGCAGTTGTCTCTTATCGTGCTTTGATTGGAAGTCGTGATGATCGTATACGGTGCTTTTATTTTTCACTTTAATTGAAGAGAGAAGGAAAAAAGCGAGAGAAGTTCAAGAATTTAAGGGACATAAAAGAAGAAAACAAAGAAAATGTAGGGATGAGAGAGTGGCGTTTCATTTTTGAAATTTGAACAAACTAATGAAGAGAGAAGGACAAAAGGAAGAGGGAAGGAATGAATGGAATACATTCCTTTGAAGCAATGAACAAGCCTGAGATCACTGAAGAGGGAGAAGAAGCTCACGACATGAAAATGACGCAAACATTCAATAAAGCAACCAAACGAACTGAATCAAAATCAACAAATATTTGTTTGCTTTTTGAATATGAAACGAAATAAATTTAAAACTGCACATTCTTTACCATCACTACCACTATTTTGGAGCAAATAAATATTAGTACTAAAGCAGGAGGAAGATGAAAGAAAATAAGACATTTAGGAGTATTTCAAGTAACCAATAGTCACGATCTGTACCCTAGAAGGGATCCCTTTTGTCGTTGATTTTGCTAAAATTTTCGCTCCTCTTGCATCCTCTCTCTCCCTACCTCTTCCATTTTCGATCCCGTAAAACCTCGAAAATTACTGGTATCGGTAATATAGAATGGGTAATGATGTGGCATCCGAATTATTCACAGCAAGATAAACAAAATGGAGGAGGGAAGTATGAATAGTGTATATCCCAATGTGTTACCAATGCTGTTGCAGGGGGCATGAAGTCCGGTATCGGTCACTATATCTTCTGTAGCAGAAGGGGAGTGGTCCTCGGCAACTCTGGTCACTCCTATCTTGCTGAGGGTGGGCATCATCTTTCTTCCTCCGTAACTGTGTATTTTACTACGAGACGAGAGTCACTGGTAGTTTACATCTTCCAGAAGTTTCCAATTATCCTTTTCTCGGGAATCTCGATGACGCCTTGGCGGTGATGACAATGGAAATCACTAGTCATCAAGTTATCTGTTCCCTAATACTAAGTCATTAAGTGGTGTTTCTAATAACATTCATAGTGTCCTATTTTCTACACTCAGAGATAGTCGCATCGTTAAAAAGTTTCCATCAACATTTTGGCATCACTGACGAGGAAGGAATCACATCTTCGGCGACAAGCATCTCCAATATTTAAGCACCCGAACTTCCTTTGTGGCCATCAAAGTTATTTTACTACATTCCGCATTCAATTGTTGTTCCTGCAAGCTTTCTCAGAAACGTTCCGTAATTTTCACTAATTTACTGACTGACCTGAAATTTACACGCAATTAAAAATTGCATCACTCGTTTAATGAATTGAAATTTACCGGTCCACATTTTGGTAATGGTTGAAAGTGAGTTATATCTTCCATTGTAATTAGCTACCATCAATAACTAAGTGTCCTGTTGACATATACTGCATCAGTCTATACGAGATTTCCTCCTGGTTGACTTCCTGAGGGAAAGTGGAATGGAAATAGAAAAACCTGTATTAAAGCAACCACCTACAGATCTTTTAAAATGCTATCGTGAGCTAAACTTCAGTTCTTCACTTTCTCTTCACCATCATCCGGATATGAGTAAAGCAGAAGCACTGAAGAAAGCTGATAATATGGCAGATAATAATAATGATGATAGTGTTGATAGTAATGATGATGGTAATGATAATAATAATGATAACAGTAATGGCAGAAATAGGAGCTATCTGTTATTGAAAAAAGCAAAAGAAGACGATGATAATGATGCAAAGTCATCTAGCACTACCATTAAACAGCATTTTACTGGTTTTGCTAATGAGCAAAAAGAGCAGGCAACAACAACAACTATGTCGGATTTCGACTGTCCAGAATTTTCATCAGTTCACCATCGCTGTTCTACGGTACCAGTTGAAATCTCCAGACGAAGTCATGCTTTTATTGCTTGCAAATTGGCACAGAATTCATCGGATAGCGGTGTCAGTTCAAATTCAATACACAGTATTCAAGAAGAAATTCCGAAAGTGGAGAGGGAAGATTCGGGAAGTTTCCAAGAGAAAGCAAAACACTTGATATCTTCACTCTATTCTTCTTCTCTTGTTCGACAACATCGACGATCGGCAACACATACAACCACGCCATCACTGGTTTTGCAAAGTTCAAAAATCTTTGATCCGATAGTTCCTTTCGGTGATGACAATTTAAGAATACATAGTAATAATTATGATAACGGTGCTAATAATATGGGTAATCAGGATAGAATACTGGAAGAGAAAAGACCGCGAATTGAACGACCACGAGCTCGATATCCAAATTCGGCAAGACGTACATCTGCGCCCGCATGTTTGTGGTCTACTTCATTATTTCCTGACCAGGTAGTAATTCTCTAGCTGTCTTACTTACTTATATTTTCTTACTTTTGAGATGTTTTAAATTATTATTTAAACTACAAAATAAATGCAAATATGCTTTTCCATCAAAAATTTTAGTAATCTCGAAAATCGAAATTACGAACTTTTTTATTCTACAATTTTGCTTGACTTAACTTATATCAGTTAAAATTTTTAACCGTTATTAGGACTTAAAACAAATAGAAATATGGAATAGAAATGGGACTTCGAAATTTCAGTCACTTTTTAAGATTTGCTTACAGTTCAATACAGGTATAATTTTAAAAAATATATTTACGCGTGATATTTTGACCATATATTTCTGTTTCGAAATTATTGAGGAATTTCTTCAACGAATATTTTTCGGCTCATTTTTGTTTCTGTTAGTTTTTGCAAAGAATTTATTAAAAATGGAAAAATCCTGAGAAAGTTGAACAGATGAAACTGGAAGTATAATATGTTGTATAGATTAATTTGATATATTTTTCTTCTTGCATAGGATAATTTCACTTTTTCGATCATTTCTACGAATCTCTTAATTCGTTTAAATAGTGACAAAGTGAAGCTTAAAATATATGAATATAATTCTTTAATTTAAATTCATATGTGATACATATGAACTTCAATATTTTAATAAATTTTGACTAAAAATTTTCTCAACAAATTTTCAAAGTAAAATCTAAAATTTCAAAAAAATATTTTCCATATTTTCAGCAACCGAATTCATTGTTGCACGATAATTTTCTCTTACTACATAAATTGTTAGCTAAGCAACGAATTATGCAAGATAATGTGGAAACGTTCAATTTCTATCCTTCTACTGGTATTCATGGTGCTAATGATGATATTGCTGCTACATCTCAATCAGAAACTCCACCTGCAATAATACCGTCACATTTTCCAACTACACAAACACCAACATCACCATCAGTTTTAGCTTCATGGCAATGGCTCAGAGGTTAGACTTTCAATTCTTTTAGTTTCAAATAGAAACCCTAACTTCATTTCCGATATTTACAGAGTTAAATTGTATATGACATTTATTTTGTATTGTAGCATTTTTTTTTAAAACTCCCTTATGGCATCATTTTCATATTGCATTGTTTTAAACTTTCACATCCTTAATTGACATTCTTAATTAGCAAAGTATGCAAAATATATGACAAACTGCTCAAAAAAAAATTTAGCCATTCTCACTCATATGTCTCCAATTCCTCTATTCCGGTTAGAAAGATGATTGTAGAAAGGGGGAAAAGAGAGGAATGAGATGATCGATGCAGTAGGATACATTGAAAAATACAGGTTTTCCTTTGTGAATCTCAAAAAAAAGAGGGAATTTTCGAAATTTAAGTAAAACTGTTTTTAATAATTTTCGCATTAAATTATGTACATATGTGTATGTATATGTATTATATGTGTGCTTCGAAATAATTCATTCATTTTTCCTTCTTGTAAAGAGAAGGAGAAATTGCACAAATAATAACATTCCTTCTCTTTCTATGCCGGAAGAGGAAAATCGAAATGAATATTAAATATAAAAATACGGTAAATTATAAGCCTTCACTATCATATTGTCGTCATGTTTTAAAACAGCCTTTTTTCCAAAATTCCATGGGAGAAATTGAATTAGTGTAAAGTTCGAATTATCTGTATCATATAGAGTTATCACAGATTAGAATGCAATTTACAAGGTCACGAATTTTGGCTGATAAAGAGTAGAGAGATATAATTTAGATATAGTATATCAGATAGTTCATTAAATAAGCTTATGAAGAAGATAAAATAAACTGAAGAATATATGTTTGGATATTACATCATATGTCTTCATTGAAAATATCTGTAAAAAAAACTTCGCTCACTTTTTCCTGAATAAAATGTAATAGAAATTTGATGGAAGATTATCATCAAAGTAGAAGAAAAATTTTTTTTTGATTAACAATTAAAAGAATTTAAGAAGTGTAAGGTTTTCCGCTTCGGCGAAAATCGCTTACCCTTCTTCTTCCTCATCGCTCTTTTCATTCTTGCTCTAATTCTTATCAGAATCCTGAAAAGCTCGGCACTACCTGTTATTGTCGTCATCGTTGACAAATTAATCATTTGAGGAAGCTGTTGAAGGGAAAAAAGAAGGAGGAAAATGCGGTTTTCTCTTAGGTAAATTGTATTGTTGGATGTTTATCGATGTAAACTTATAAATGATATTATCTTCGCGTCAAACATTTTCTGTTATCATTCTCCTACCTCTTTTTTCCCTCTCTCTCTCTCTCTCTCTCTCTCTCTCTCTTCTTTTCATCACAATCCTTTTCTTTTGGCTTCCATATTAGATCATCTATATCTTCCATCTAAACAAATTAAACATCCAACTCATAATTTATATGAATGAGAAAAAGTTTTGAAAAATGATCGAAATAAAAATAATAATAAAACAACAATATTCATTTGATGATCCGCCATATATTATTTAATGATAATGACAAGTAAGACAATCATGTCGATGATAATTTTTGATATGATATAATTATTATCCATTCTATTATTAAACACAAATTTTATTATTTCATTTTGTAGTGGAATGAGATGAGAAAAGGGAAAAGGTATAAATGAATTGGAGATGTAAAATGTTATATTTGAAGAAATATCTCGCAAGCAAAAAAATAGTATGCCAATATTTTATTGATCATCGACTCTAATCAGCAAAGACTTTGCATTAATCCTACCTGTGAATTATTATTATTTCCGTTCAAATTGAAAGATGAAGATTTATTTGAAAAGGATGCTTCACATTTTGATTAGAAGGAAAATGTTAATTTGCTTTTAATACTGTTAAGGTTAAAGATCAAAATCATCGTAATATGTACCTCCTAATTGTCAATTCATTTAACTTCGAAGTATATATTTCACATAGTATATGCCCTTTAGTGTTACTTTCTTGCTGAAAATATCGCCTCAACATTTACTGGCAATTCTTTGTAACAACTTCTTTTACTATCTATATCCGTACAATTGTTGCCTGCGTATGTGGCATATGGTGTTCCTTTTTAAATATCCATCATGTAATTAGGTCAACTTGTAAAATTCTTATGGCAAGGGTTCGTCCAAGTTTGGAGCATGAATTTCAATTATTTTGATGGGTAATAATTATGGGAAAATAGGAAACGAGGATCAGTGATGTTGTTGCTACCATCTTATCCAATCCATATAATGGTAACAGGTAGGTACAATAAGGAGCAAAGCCTATCTAATGTTTTAACATTGACCGATTGACCTTGTTTTCATTATCTCCAATGAGGAATGTCGTTACAATTTTCATGCCTTGTTCCTTTTTCCCCGCAAATCTATTGGATGACTTCTCCAGACGTGACATTACAATGTGCTCACATTGAACTTTTTCGGAACAAAAGTTTGATATTCGGATTAGAATGATGTTAACATGAGGATATGACGAAATGGACTGATTGTAAGAATGATGATCATAAAAGGAAGGGAAGCGATATTTTCAAATTCTCATTCTCATATTTATCGTTTCCATCCACCAAATTAAAACCCATTAATTATTTCTGAATAAACAAAAAGAAATAATCAAATTTATCAGTTTTACCAATCTCACCTGTGGATGAAATGAGACAAATAAGTTGAAAATTCCACTCATCCATTTAACTTTAAGCAAACTAATATCCAAGCTGTCCTACAAATGGACATATTAATTTTATTTCTTTTATTGAAAGTTTAAAAACAATATTAATTTAATGACTTATTGAAAAATTAATAAATTAGTATGAAACATTCGATCGATTCTTCTATAGCAATTTTGAAGGAGAAGTAATCTTCTTCAAAATTTACTTCAATTATTTAAAACTTGAAATTGTTGAATTCAAGTATGTGAAAGTAAAAGTAACGTGCAAATTGCTCAGGAATTCTTTCACTGAATTGAATTTGCCATATGAAATTTAATAATTGAAAGTTTCCTCCATCACTTTCATCAAAGACTTTTTTGAGAATTTGAATATTTCAGTTACTTTTTTTTTAAATTCAGAATCAGCCAATTTGATTTATAATAACTAAATTATATAATATTTCAATATTGAAGCATAAAGTATACAAATATTTTTTCATTTCTATAATTCCTTTCTTTCTTTTAATTTGAAATTAATTATAATTATTTCTTCATTTTAGTATTTTCGTTTATCATACTTGTTTATAATTTAGCCAGGAAAAAAGTGAAAAGAATGTGAATAATTTTTTAGGATATTTAAGAGCTTGAGAATATTTGTTTGATTTGAAGAAAAGGAAAAAATAAATAAAAGAAAGAAATTATCATACCGTTTAGTTAATGAAGCGTATGAAACAATGACGTTTTGAAATAAATCTCCTACCAGCTCCTCTTATCTGTATCCTATTCTACCTTGTGTTTATCCCGAATTGGATAATGATCAAGCAATGGTAGTTAACAACAATTTTCTTATTTGATACTTTTCTATGTCTTTCTAATCTGATAATTTATTTAATTTTCTTAATATGAAAAATTCATGCATGTATGCATTTTCCGGAATATAATTTGAATACTGTTTATTGATGATTTTCATTTTTACGGATCTTCGCCGTCATTCATCCTTCTTCATCTCACTTATTATTTCATTCAACAATTTCCATCCGCAATTTACACATTTATTCCATTACATTTCCTCAAAAAAGTCCTCCGCCTCCTCGACATCGATCATCATCAATTTCGCATTTGAATTGGTAAAATTTGTTTCTCATATGATTTGCTACTCTTTCTTTCCTGCATGTTCCGGGTTTTCCGACAAATCTATTACAATTCATCTGGACAAACAGGCATTAAAAAAACCAACCACATTTAATTTAAATTATTTAATAAAAATTCTAAATATTTCACATCATATTTAAATGAGATAGACGATAACTTATTTCTAATGTATCAATGTTAGATAAGATTGTGAAAAATTAAAATTCAATTCCTAGATTTAACTTGAATTAAAATAACCAAGTTAATCGAACTTTCAAATTCAATGTAACAACATTCGGGTAAATCTTATAGTATTTAAATAACATGGCACGTGTTCGACAATACCCTAAATTTTTGCCATCTAATTTGATTTGAAAAAATTTTCAGAAATATTTTTATTTTGAAAAATTCTTTGAAAAAATAGTTAACAGTCTGAGAGCCACAAATTCTAAGGATTAAAGCTAAAAGCTGTTGATATCATTCAATAAAAAATATCATATAGCTTAAAGCGCAATTTTAAAATTTCTAGAAAAATTTTTTTAATCCATTTTTATTGACAAATCAAACATTCAGCAGAAAGGTCAACAGCAACAACAACAACAACAACAACAACAACAACAATAACAACAACAACAACAAAAGAATCGATCTCATCAATTAGCCAATAACATCTCATAAAATGAATGAAATGAATTCGATAAAGTTTCCTTTCTCATAATCCCTTTTAAACTAATAATTTTTTTTATCATTAAAATGTCGACATTAATAGGGAAAAGTTTTTAAAAAGGAAATTATTAGAAAGGAAGGTGAATGAGGAAGATTTATTTCTAATTTGTGGATATGGCGAATTTTTTTCAACATATTGCTCCACTTTCACATAGAGCGATGGCGGAAATTATAGTTTAATTTTGATGGGGTCTACTTTTTTAATTATCACTGCTGAAATTATTATTTCTTATTACAAATGTAGGGAAAGCTTTTTTTTAAAAAGGGAAAAAAAGAGGACGAGTTTGATAATACTGCTGCCTACAATGTCAAATTATGGATTTTTCTGATTTATGTGAATTTAACAAATTTCTTGACGAACGTAAAATGGAGGAAGAAAAATGATAGGAAGAAAATGATTAAAGCTTAAATTACGCTTACAACATTTACTTTTGAAATTGAAAAGATAGATTAGACATACATACATACATAAGTAAATATATAAACAAACAAACAAAATATATGAGTGATGTGAAATATATGTTGATTTCACGCAATGACACGTTTTTGTTTCCAAACGTATTTTCATCATAACATTTTCAATTTCAATTTACAACTTAATTTCGAATGTTAGTCGAAGATTAGAAAACAAAAAATAACTATGACATGGAAGAGTCACACGGAATAGTTATAATAAGAGTTCGAATGTATTTTCACAGCAAACTGTTTCGTTTACCTTTCGTGATTTTACACTTTCAATAGTTGACAGTTCACCTTTTGTGCGTAAACAAAAAGAGAGATAATTGAGCAGTTAGAAACATCCTGAACACAAATTAACATCAAATGTTTCTTCAAGTTTCTTCATTTCTCTCATCTCCAACTTCATTTACCTGATGATATTTTCTCAATCTCTTCAGCAATCTACAAAATCTTACAAATAGGATAAATCTTATGAAATTGATGAAAAATTGAAAAGTCAATTTTTGTTTGGTGCAATATTTCAAAAATTCAAACTGAATTTATCATGTGCAAAAATATTTTTTCCATTTGATTAAAAAATTTTTGTGCGGAAATTCAAAAATTTCGAAGATATTTACTTACAGATGCTCGAGTTTTATCACCATGGTTATCAACAGCACTTTTTTATCATACAACAGCAGCGATAGCGGCTACAAATTGGTCTCATGCTGACTTCACTCCAACTTATTTTACTGATTGCATGAAAGATGGATCAACGTTGAGTGCTACTACACTAACGCCTCGTTCATCAGCACATGTTTTTCATTCCGAATTACAGGATACATTGTGTACTAATTTGCATGGAACAACTCCGCCACATCCTGGTATCTCTCTTTTATTTTCTCTCTAAATTATTTCACATTAGAAATGATACGTATGGTGATAAGTGAGTGAATCGTTCGTTTATTTTGCTTAAAAATTTCTCTCATTTCACACCATCCTGCACCTTTCACGCTCTGCACCGTTCATTTTATATTTTATGATATTAATATCATCGAAGCATTTACTTTTCTATAGAAAAATAACTCAACTCTCTATGGAACAAATTACTTGTAAGAGTTTTTTGAAGAAATTTTTAAATTCCGAAAAAGTTCATTTATTGTCTGATTTTTATTTTTAGGCACATCAACAGTTTCAATTCCCAGTCCGTTCTTCTGTTCACCGTATTCACGAATGTTAATGAGTCGTCGATATAGTGAACCTACACCATTAATGCCTCATTATTCTGGCACTGGAAGGCGCAAAAGTCGCGAAGGTTGTACTTCTTAAGCTTTAACATTTTTGAACATTACATATTCTCCAATCTCAGACGGTTTCTTTCCACTATCGATGTTAGATGATTTTACAGTTTGAGACACCGCTACCGAATGAATTCGTTTCACTCATAAATATGGCGCAATATGATAGGCATGACAAGAGCAATGAACCAGATAGACGTATATAAGTTTTTTTTGAAAATTATCCTTTTCAGGACAAGTGAATTATTTGTGGGAATTTTTGTTGCGTTTGTTGCAAAACAAGGAATATTCGCCTAAATACATCAAATGGTTGGATCACAGTAAAGGAATTTTTAAACTGGTCGATTCGAAGGCTGTTTCACGCCTTTGGGGTTTGCATAAGAATAAACCAGGAATGAATTATGAAACAATGGGACGAGCCCTCAGGTATCCATCCGATTTTTATCCATTGTATATACCTGAGAAGGATATAACTGTAACGAACAAGATTTTGATTTAGAAATTCAGGAATTTCAAAGAGCAATGTTGGTAAACCTTTATTCATTAGAAGATAAGAATGATATTAACACCATTAATTGCTTTCAAAAAGCCTTCAAGTCTTCATCCTCATCTCCCCATATTGTAACTTTATTCAGTTTCCAATCTCAAATTGATCTAATAAGGCATACATCGATTTGAGTCTATTTTTTTACCGATATATTATGGTAAATATAATTAATACTTTCTGAGATATTACTATCAACGCGGAATATTGCAAAAGGTAGATGGTCAGCGACTTGTTTATCAATTTATGGATGTACCTAAAGAAGTATGGTATATTCTTCGTTTTATTTTAATTTAATTTTCTTTCGTTGTTATTAACTTTATTTTATTTAACTATTCGATGCTGGTCGTATTATGCATAAATTTGCTTTCTTTCGGCAGAAAAAGGAAAACATAGAAGAGGAAAAGACTGTTTGATATTATTTAAAGACTGTTTGATTTCTCATAATATTTCAAGCTAATAGAATCAGGAGATTTGTGTTGATTTCAACCTAGACACAATTGCGCTTAATGTTGGCTATTGAGCTTAATTGGTTTTTAGCTAGGTATGCATCAATCTTGACAATTTTTATTTTAAAGGTATTTGAGGAATTGTATGATGATCAGCAGCGTATCACCGTGAGTGGCAGCGGCAATTGTAGCAGTAGTAGAAAACAGCTAAAGAAGGAAAGCGCCTGTTTAAATTTTAATGAGGAGAAAATTGTCGCCAATACGTCGCAGGAATGAACAATATTGCATCTATCTGGTATTAATAGTGATAAATAACAATCCTTCCCAGTGAAGACAATTTTTCTGTGAATGAAATTTCCCTTCTTTTTAAGTCTTCGACATTTTAGGTCTTCATTTTAATTTATTCATCAGTTAAAAGGAGTTTATTTTTCAAATGCTATCGTTGAAGCTCAAAGCTGAATTGTCGCACTTAACAACTATCTGACGTTATTCGCTTTGTGCCATAATGATATTTCAAATCTTTCAAAAAAAGACTTTTGATAATCCTAAATTGCTCACGAACTTTCTGGTATAGTATGACCTTTCATTTATTATCTATAGTTGTGTAGTGCAGATTACAGACTTCAAAACATCCTGATGACCATCTTAATGTCTCTTCATCGATAGCAACGATTTTTGTGTGTTCATTTCAAATGCAAATAAAAAGTATAATTTCCTTTTTCAATCTATCAATCATTTCACTGGATTGAGTAGCATAACTCTTATAGTATTACTTGCAGTGACAGGTAATTTACCCTTAACTGTACGTATTTTGCACAAAGCATCTTTTCATCGCTTTTTCATTTTGTATCATTTATACAGTAACAATAAAATCTATCCTTTAATTTCTTGTTTCAAAATAAATCTAAATGTATAAATTGTGATCGATGATCGATGATCATTTGGTTTAATTTTTCATACAGAATTTGCTATGCAAATAAGAAAATAAATTTAGGTAAAAACTTAGATAACAATTATGTTTTTGATCCATCGGTACGATTAAAGAAAAAAGAAAATCAGAAGACTTTCAATTTATTTGATCGGTAAAATTATTAATGAGCATAAAATGAGAAAAGAAGAAGGTAAGGAAGGAAGAATTTTGTTTAACTCGTATTATCAATTAATCATTTGGTTGATTCAGATTTCATTTGATAATTTAATTTATAAAATTATAAAATGAATATCAGAGATCTTTCATCGTTGCCGGGTTCCTTCTTCAGATAACCTGCATTATGCTTCAACTAAATTATCAAAGGAAATCTGAACTTCTCGGTCGTTTCTCTGAAAATGCTTCCATTAATAAGAATAATAGCTAAGGCGCTGCTATGGATCATATAACTCTTTGTTTTACATGATAATCATTCTGCTATATTTTCCTACAGTGCTATTTCAGTTGAACAAGTTAAGAGTCTAACTTTGTGAAATAATCTGACAGATTTTTTCCATTGAAGTAATTTGGTATTATTCGAAAAGCCAAATGTGTAATTTTTAACTAGAAATTGTCTATTTTCTTTTTTTCTTCTAAATTTAAGGTATTACATTACCTGTAAGGTAATATTTATTTTTCTTCTAAATTCTTTTTAAATAATTTTTACCTGTTTGGATAAGGCATTAAATTACCTGTAAGGTAATTTTATCATCTCTACAAAAATTCAAGTTTTTTTATTAGCTATTTTATACTACTCAAACTTAAAATTTTTTCTTATTTCAAAAAAAATTCTCACGGCTTCCAATAATATCGCTTGACCAATATATGTAAGGCATAGCTATGTAATTATTGTTTGTATCTTACTGTGGCCATCTGATCTTTTCTCATCCGAACAGGTAATGTTCAGATTTAATAAATTGAAATAAAAAAAATGCAATTATTGCTATCTAACTGTTTAATAACAGGTATCATCAATTCATCCTCAAGTATACATTAATTAATATGACCTGACAAAATGAAAGAAATTATTGCATGTTAAATAATCTAAAACTAAATACATTATGAATTGGTATCCGATACATACAATAAATTTAATAAAAAATTACACATTAAATTAGCAATGAAAATAATCTCAGTAAAAAAGTTTAAATAATAATTAACGAAATAACATGAAATTTAATTAGCGAACAATAATAATCAAACGAAATAATTAAAATTCATTAGTAATTACTGGTAAAGAAAAATGCACTCATTAGGAAAATTGTGTGATCAATTTCATGAATACTTAATTTTCCATAGTTATTTGAATTTTTCTTCTTTTACTTTCAAATTTAACTCTTTGAAATACTTTAATTTCTCGTCTGGAATGAAGCTCCTCAATATGCCGGATGAATTTTACAGCCATCCAATGAAAATTGTTAAAGTTAACAATTTTATCATTCAATTTAAATGTCTAAAATTCGACATGCCATTCATTATTAAATATTGAATTTTAACAATTTCATTTTATTTCTATTATTTGTAGAAATGGAAAGTAGTGAATTTTCTGTGAAAGCAAAAACGATCCCAGAATTTGTACAACGAAATTATTCGCCAAGGTTTTACATTATTACGCTAAAATAATATCATTGAATTCATCATCTTCAGCGATACATTTAATTATCACCAAAAGGAGTAAATTTTGATGTAAGCAATGATACTTATCATCAAATAATACTGTATAATTTATAAACGCTACCTTTACCTTCAGTAATAATGGAAAAATCATTATATATGAATTTTTTCGAAATTTAGCAAGCTGAAATAAAATTTAAAGAATTTAATTAAACTATTCGCTTTTTGTCTCATTGAATTTAAGAAAATCTGAGATTCACCATTGTTTTCCAATTATATTCATTAATGAGAAGATGCCATAAAATTCAATTTTCATTTCATAAAACAATAGCTGCTTTTATGATAATTTCAAATTTCATAAGATCTTAAAGTATTTTCTTGAGCCATTATTTAATTCTATAACGATTTCTCTAGATCTAGAAATCCAAATTTATCAAGCTATTGAATTAAATCAAAAATAAAAAGCTAAGATTCTGCAAGCCATGTCTCTTCCATTCTTCCCTTCAAATGTTCTAATAATTATTTGTTTTACTTTAATTGCATCAATTTAAATAATTATCATTTTAAGTATACGTTATTATGCTTGTCTATTGATATTGTTCGGTCAAGGAATTAGCCAAAACGTTGCAGCTGTTTGGTGCAACAGTCAACATTCATTCCTATGCTTTCTTGCGCAATCATTCATCGCATTTCTTATCGCTTTCACAATACAGGTTGGCTCGAGTCTAATCGACATTCAACTTTTGATTTGAATTTAAAAATGATATGACTAAACAAAAATATTGAATTAAGTTCGAATTTTAATTAAAATTCGCACATTGCATTCAACTTGAAAATTCATATACTTTTGGAAATTTCAGTATTAATACTTTCAATCAGAGCTACTTTTTATAATAAATTTGAATTGCTTTCATACCAGAGAATAACATCAAATTTGTAATAATAAGCTCTCTCTCTTTCTCTCTCTCTCTCTCTCTCTCTAAATTTTTAGTACGTTGTGACAGTTGCTGTTTGAATATATTAAGAAATTTTTTTATGCCAACAAGGAAGATTAAGATATATAGTAAAAGAGTTAAGAGTAAAGTATTATCATATTGAAACTTTGTCAAATAATATTATCAAATTGAAACTTTGCCAAATAATATTATCAAATTGAAACTTTATCACATTCTATTGAGAATTATCACTTTATAGTTGTTATTTAGCATATTAGCATATTCTTTTCATTTTATTTGCCTGGTTGGTTTATTAGGATAAAAATGGAAAAGTAATATTTCAGTGGTGTAAAATCTATTCCTTAGGATTAACACGAGCAAAGCGTGCATTTTTTGATGAATTCAACGTACTTGAAACTTATCAGCCAAGAGCTCGTACTATGGGCCATTTATTTATGGTAATTTTTAATGTACATCTGTAAAGAATGAAGTATGTTATCCATATCTAAAAGAAATATTTCAAATGAATTGTTATCTAAATATTTCTTAAAGTTGGAGAAGATAACAGTAATTTTCGGATGGCATTAAACAAATAATGTCAGATAATCTGAACTGTTGGATTTAAGGATAGTTTATTAATTTGAAATTAACAAATCAAACTACATTTATCGCGAGAAAATACTTAAAATTTAATTTTAGAAATCATTATTATTCATGAGAATCTATTAATAGTAAATTTGTCATATTCATAAAAAGTTAATGAGGAATAATTTGTGTCACATTTTCATCAAATATTGCTTAAAAAATGTCTTTAAAATTAAGCCTGAACCACCGACACCCGTACCGGATGCACAACAGGAACAGCAGAATACAACGAAGGAAATGGAGCGAAATGCATTTTTGCAAATGAGGGATGCGGTATCTTAATCAAAATTTCCGTTAATTTTTGTAATAATGTAACTTAATCATTTTGAGATTTGGTCGATTGAAGGATTTCTGGACTTCAAAAAAATGAAATATTAGAAACATAGTGATAGAATCTCAGAAAATCATCATTTCAAAGTATAAGAGCAACTGTTTAATTCAGATATTGATTATTTAAAATAATAAAACAAAGTAATAGTTAACTTCTAAAATATTTAATTCTACCTCAATTTAACAATATATACAATCTAAAAATAATAGCTGATCAATTTTCAGCATTATGGAAGTGAATATACATACTTAGAAAAGGTAAATCGTGAATTAAAAGAAGGAGGAAATTATGCTAACCAATCACAAAATGAAATCCAAAATGATGTATCAAATACAGCAAAAATCGAAGGACCGGTTCTAATCGAATTTCATGCTGATTCCGAAACTGATGATGATGATTATTATTCCTCATTATAATTACTATATAATATTCAGTGATTTATAAAATTCAAATTCCTTTCAAATAATGTAGTAAATTTTCTACACAATACATTTTATTTTTTTCAATCAAATTTTCATATTATTTAAAATGAAGAGAAGAGTTAAAATAACTTAACGATTTTGCTCTATGAATTCTCAATAAAACATCATTGTGAATCATTAATAGAAGTTATTTCATTATTGTTAATGTAAAGTCGATAGATAAATCCCAATTTCTTATTACCACTACTTGTTGCTTTCACATAACAAATATTATGACCAATTTCAAAATGTGTCTTTGTATCGTTCTCCAAAAATTCACCCTAAAATTTTCATCAAAAAATTAATATTTTAATTGCTATTGTTTAAAAAATGAAAAATAATTGGTGACTGGTATGTTATGATTTTTCAGTTTGATCTTATCATATCAAACTTCCTACAACTTTGTAAATGGCTTAACTTATCATTTGAATTTCTAATTTCCCATTTTACTATCTTGTTAATTCCCTTCACATAATTTTCACAATATATCCCTTGCAGTTTATGGAAAAAACCATAAGAATAAAATTTTTCTTTCTTACCGCAGTATTCAATTTTTGACCATTGACCCAGATGTCCATTGTTCCTTTATCTATAAAACATTTTAATTTCAAAGTAAAATATTAGCTTCATTTGAAAAAGCTATACATAAAATTACTATTACTTTTAAAATAAACTTAATTAAATTATACTATTTGTTGTAAATTATAAGGTAGCATAATATTCATTGTTTCATTTCCTGGAAGAAAGCTATTTCAAACCTTTTGCTCCTTCAAATTTTAGCCATGTTAATTATAATCAATATTTGAATCCTTCAAATTTCCAAATCTAAAAATACTTAAACACAAAAAAGACTAACAAACCTAAACATATACGAGTCTCTTGACCATCCAAAATTGTTGTCCATGTCTTTAGCTTTTTTGCTACTTCTTCTCGAAATTTGTCATATGATTTACCATTCACTTCTAATGTGTATTGATATAAAAATGTTCCACAAACTTCCACATTAATGACACACTTTAATTTACCAATATTAAATACTTCTTTACCAACAAGACTAAACATCCAATTTCTCCTCAGAATTTCCTGAAATATAAATCATAACGTAAATCAGAAAAAATTTTTTAGCAATCACAGAAATTATTATTATAATCTCTGAAAGGAAAATTTTATTTATACATAGTTAATTTTATAAAATTTTGTTTATACACAGTTATCCTAACTTTTGATAGTTTTTAATGATGACAAAAATGTTTCATGTGGAAGTAAAATCGATTGAAGCAATCCTTTCCACATATTACTACTACTTTAATTAATTATCATAAATTAAAGAGGAAGCGGTAAAAAATAAAAGTAAAAAAAAAGAAATCAAAAGAACAAATTTTAATTAGCAAACTTTTCCATCAACTCGTATAACTCTTTTTCCACTAGCTGTTCCATGTTCGAATTCAATTTTATATATTCGATCATGCACAGGTATTGACCAACTTGCAACAGTGTCGTGTTTATCTGGCATTCTATGAAAAATTATTATATTTAAACAAACAAAGAATAAATGAGAGATAAAAAGATTCTAAAACGAATCTATTTTATATGAATCTCTCATCAGTCAATATCGTTAAAATAATTTAAATTGAAGTTATCAGTTGAAAGGAAAAAGAATGAAAAGCAAAATGCACAAAATGTGGTAATGTGATAATTTGTATGTTACTATAGCAACAACGTTTTGAACACTTCCAATAGGTAACTGAATGATAAATAATGTATTAGAGAAATGTAAACATCGTAGTTAAGGAAATTATTTGGAATATAGCGGTCTATCATTGCCAGATAACCATTTCACAAATGCCAGAAATGACTAGTTGAAATAAATTATGAAGTTAGCCAATATCAGGTAAGACATTTTCTCTTATAATTTGTTTGCACATGTAAGATTCGTTAAGAAACTCTTTCTTTTACTAATCAAATACTAAAAGTTGACAAAAACCAGCAGCAATATATTGAACATTTTTGTTTTAATTTTAAACTTAATTTAAAACAAAACTTAAACAGCAATTGGTTTGCCATATTAACATAACATTGTATAACAAGATTTCAAGTCGGAGATTTTATTAAAATTTTACACTATCATGTAAGTTAACTTCGGTCTAGCATAATTCATTTATGAAAAGTTATATCGCGTTAAGTTACTACGCTTGCATATATAACTCTAACATTCAGATGTGTATATTACACTAGGAGGCTGTCAGCTTGCATAATCGAAAATTCATTATAAACTTCAGAAATTATATAAATTTTATTCTGCAAAGCTTTATATTTTAATCTTTACATTTGTCTGCAAATAATTGTATCGCAACAATTACTTCTAATCTTATAGGTATAAAGAAACTTTTTTGTGCTTTCACTGATAATGAAATTTTGATTTCATCCATGAGATAATGTAATTTATTTTAAATTCTTTTTAAAAAATGAATCATTTTTTTTTTGAAATATTTTGCATCATTCAAAATAATTTTTATTATAGAATACGAAATTAAAGTAAATATCTGATTTTCGGGAATAGTATCGCATATAATACCTGTCGAGTTGTATAATTGCAAATGAACGTTGAGATCATAAACAATTGCAAATGAACGTTGAGATCATAAACAATTGCAAATGAACGTTGAGATCATAAACAATTGCAAATGAACGTTGAGATCATAAACATCTCTTTTGGTTGATTACCACTTCAAAGTTTAGTTTCCTATTCAAACATGTTTCAAGTTAATTCCATTCAAAATTATTAAATTAGAATTGGAATTATGATGAGAGCTGGGAGCTCTTATTATTTGATGAGTTTGCTGATCGTTTCCAGCAGACTTAGTTATACTGCTTGAATTACTTTCATTAACAAAGAACATATTAAAATAATTATTTGAAAAGATAATTTTTAGGTGATAAACCTGATGTTTTCTGATATCCTAAAATGATTCTGTCAATAGATGTCTGCTATACTTCATTAATACAAATGTATTTTCTCTATTCGATTTTCAGCTAATATTTTGATAAAAATTAATATTGAATCAACTGACGAATAAATGTGAGACAAAAATAATGCGTGGCTATGTATCCGATTTGATAGCGTTTGGAACGGGAAATTTTCATTGTGATCTGTTCGACAGTTCTAGTAAATTTGTTTAATCATTTGTGAACGAATAAATTTGACTGTAATGAAAGAGAGTGGCCTGATTTTGAAAGCTAGGATATAATTCCAAGATTTAACCTTAACATCGTCACACATCTTTGGAATATCAATCGCGCTTTTCGTAATACCGAGAGAGATGAGAATGATCATCTGATTGCTTTGCCAATATTAAGTTATTTTTATTATTCATTTTATTACTCAGTTTAATTTTGACCATTTTATTACTCATTTTTTTTCCATTTGATTAGTTAATGTTTTGAAACATCTCAGTGCTTTAAAATAAAATGATAAAGAAAGCGCTCTTTGTGGAAGTAATTTTGAACATGTTTCTTCTTGACTATGGTTCAACGAGATATCGTAAAATAGCAGAAACTTGTCGATATTTGCGGATTTTCTTACGGTATCATGCAGTTACCTCTGATATTGAACGACTGAAATCACTTCATGGAATACGCTAAACAATAAACTGTATTCTTTTAGGTATTATTAAGAATGAATTCAAAAAAAGTACAATCATTTTCGTCAAAGGAATATGAATTGTAGAACGTTTTATCTCTCACTTTTCAAATTACATCTCAATATGAATTACATCCCAAATTACAGCCTAGATGAGCCGCACATTAATTGCAACAAGAAGCACAAAGGATAAAAAGAGATTGACAAACGATCAAAAAATTATTGCAATGAGAATGCATCTGTTCTGTTCATTCATGTAAAACATGCAAACAAATGAGTGAGATATGAAAGTTCAAACAGGATGAAGGAAGGAAAACAAATATGGCAAAATGACCATCTCTTCACGCATTTCGAATTTCCATTAAATCAGTGGTGCATGAGCTAATACCTCTATACAGAATTTTTTCTTCACATCAATTAAGTGTTGGAAAATAACACGAAATATTAGCCAATGCACACTCATTCCTAATCCCCAATTTTCGCTATATAAACTTATACTGGGACATCAGATTCATTCATTACTACAATAGCAAAGTAATAACTGCTACTAAAATGCAAATCTTCCAAAATATATCGATTACATTGTTTTAGGTGCACCAAATATTTTTTCCATTGATTCTCCTGAATATTGTTGGTGTATTGCTATGCCAATACCCCCTCCATTTAGCTAGTTGGTTCACTATTTCTCCCCTCTCGCATCACTTTTACTATCGAACAATCCAACTTGTCTACTTCTGCCTCCTATATTTTATCAGCCTAATCCTGATGAAATGTTAGATAGAAGAATAACCTGAGAAATAAGAAGTGTCTTAAGACTGATTAGAACGAACCACTCTTCATAGACAGAACTTATACGGAATTTTTTCTCAAGCAACATTACGTAGATCTAGGCTGGCAAGAAAACAGTTAATTCAGTCTATCACTCCGTCAATAATCAATGATTAGCATTATTTATAAATTTTAAATTTATTGACTTTTCTTCAATGTCAAAAAAGTACTTACAGTTTCATTAGAGAATACCAAAAGTCAACCTTTTTGTACCGATAGAAAACACAGAGAACCGTAAAAGTTTTACAAACAACAATGTGCAAATCATTAAAACAGATATATGCGCGGCACATGATACTAACATCAATCAAATATATATGCGTAAAAAACATAGCATTTCTATACAAATCATTAAAAAATATTTTGTACCTGACTATACCATCAAAATCATTGTGGAACAATCGTATCAAAATTTTAACCGATATCTTATGATTTCGTGCAAGAAAAAGGACAGAGATTAACAGCTATAGTACTAATTGATGACACTTTTTAAATGTTCAGAACAAAATAAAATCAATCGCATAATACCCTATCTCTTCAGTGATTCACGGTAGGAAATATGAAACCATATAACTAAATTATAGAGCTACTTCATCATGATTCAGAAATTTTTACATGAAGCAAAAATTCAGTTAAAGAGAATTTCGAAGCAAGAAGTAAAAGTAACCGGATATATTACAGATGGATATCTTAGATATCTCCAAATATATTACAAATATCTCCAAAAATTTAAAATCATTATCATGACTAAAAATGTCGACCCGTTCATGCTAAAAAAAAACAACATAACCGTAAACACGACGGCTAGATTATGAATTTGGTACAGAAGCACAAGTGAAATCAATTATAACAATGAAAGACAATATCAGATGGATACCACTACGATAAGGCTTGACTATTCGTAAATGATAAGGAATCAGACATTATGGTCAAAGAATATTGTCAATTAATCCATTCAGCTCTTGAAATCGAGCATATTCTGGGTTAATCAGAATAATGCTGTTTATATCTATTACAAACTTATTCCCTATTTTCCCTGACAAGCGCAATAAATGATCGTTTCTGTACATGTTTTGCATAAGCTTAAATTGCATAAACTCTCCATAATTTGCGAATTTCATGGGTTCAGTATTGAATGTAGGTCGGTTGCGGATGATGTCCTTGAACATTCCATCGGAATATTGGAACGTATTGTTTCTATTTCTTCAGACTGCTGAAAAGCAGAAGGTTTTTGATCAATGATATTTTTAATTCAACAATAAATAAAAGAAAAAAACAATCACTGGAATAAAAAAATTGAAAAAAAAATTTTTTAATTGATGAAAAAGCATAATACTGAAAACTTGTTCTTTAAATTGCTTCACCGGAGCAACAATCTTTCTCAGCTTCAATTTTACTGAGATTATCAATCATTATATCTCTTAAAGTCAATTTTTTCACCACATTCCGTGGCAACATATGTTTTCTAATTTTTTTCGTGTTTTAAAAATTATATTTATATTGTATTTCACATATTCCACATTTCAATATCTACTGCGCACATAATATGACGTCGGAATGTTTGCACCAGCTACAGCTAGTAATGTGTCGAAAAGAGTGGTACTTAAAAGTGGACCTATAAGTTACTTAAAGTTGATCAGAATTCACTGCTCAAAAAACAAAATAATTTATTGAATTCAAAAATCGATTTTGTTAAAATAATTGTGATCATTCCACTTTACAGTTTTGATTCAAAAATATTCTTGATTTAGCAGGAATATATTTTCTGTCACCAATTCCATAAATTGCTATTTTGGATTCCTGGAATTCCTGCATTTTATAACATTTTATAACTGATAAGAAGTATTTTCTTTAAAGCCGTTTCTTCCATATTTTGTCATAATATTTCTATATAAAAATATGCTATAATGTTTTTGTCAATCTGCCAATCAAAATGTTTTGAAATTTCTGCTAAGTTTTCACAAACATTAAAACTTTTTTGGCACCAACCTGAACCGGAAGAGAGTGAGGTGTTGTTAAAGATTCTTTCTCCAAGAAACGAACAAATTGCTCTGCCAAAGAAATGTTCTGTTGAGAAAGCCTCGATGAACCACTAAAACCAAACCATCCCCTCGAAGAAGAATGACTTGCAGCATTAATTTTTGCAATTTCCTAAAAATAAAAGGAAAAAAGTCAAAAATATATTGAGAAAGTCAAAATAGTATGAAATTGGATTTCCGAAAAAATTGCAAACCACGGTTCCAATCTGTTCGCTTATTCACTCATCAAATTTAAAAATTGTGACTTTTCCTTATTTCATCTGGAAATTGTACTAAATAGCTAAATTGAATTTAAAACACTACCTCTTGCGAATAACCCAGCACCGAAGCCAATAAGACAGCAATTTCTGGTTGTTTATCTTTGTCAGCAGTAAAATAGGACATAAAGAGTTGACGCAATACTTGATCATCAATTGTATACGATGAGACTGATGCTACTGCTAATTGTGCATGCTCATCAAGATTTGCTTCAAGTTCTTCAATCATCTACAAGAAAAAATGTGCATAGATCGATTAATAAAAGAGCCAAACTTCTTTCAAAACAAAAGAACAGTATAATAATAGTACAATTTAGTATAGTAGAGGCCTAAACTTCGGCTGAATTGCTTTGACTCAAATTAAGCAGATTATACTTCATGAGGCAGTTTCAATTTAACCTACCGCATTTTTTTTAGTAATTTCTTCTTTTAGATGCATAGTTTTCTCTTCCAAAAATTGCTTTTCGGCCTCAATGGTATCCTGTGCCTGCTTGAATTGAACTATTTCCTGACTTAAATTCTAAAATGAAAGCATTTGAAAAAAGAGATATCCAAACGAAAAAAATATGTTTCACAAAGTAAATTTTATAGCAATAGGTGTAAACAATGTACTTGAGGGATTTGGATTTGAGTTCAAAAAAAAATACACACTTCCATATTTTTTTTCAGCTCGGCAACAGTATTTTCATATTGTAACATCTGTGCTTCATGATCTATACCGATATCGCGCAAAACATTTTGCAAATTTGAGAGTGCCATTTTTGTATCAGCTAATGTTTTCTCTCGCTCTTGTAATCTATTGACGATGGATATCTTCTCACTCTTCATAAAATCCAATTCATCGGTAAGTTCCGCAATTTGTCGCTGCAAAATATCTCAACATAAAAAGAATAAAGGCTTGAATCACAAAACTAAAAATCACACAACCTCTTGTGAAAAAAGCTTCCGGTCACTTTCTTTATAGAAAAGACTGCGCAGACAACCGCACAGAGAAGTCATCGTTTTGAGAATGAAAATATTTATTTAAAAAAAAATATTTATTTTAGTTCTGATTTTCAGACGCTGCTTGTTATAACACGTCTTATTATTTAGATAAATATTTAAATTTTTGTAATTTCTTTCTTCCTTTGCTGAACTAAAAAACTTTATTTTCAATAAAAACGAAATCCCATCAATCTAAAACTTTTCGTATTGCATTCGTTGCAGAACTGACAAACAGAAATAGTTACCTGATATGCATTAGCAGACTCTATAACATTATCTGCTGATTCTTCCGTTTTTTGCTCGAGTATTCTGATTCGTTGTCTCAATTCTGTTTCTCGTTCTTCTCCAGCTAGGGCATCCTTAGTTGATGCTTCCTCGATAGTTAACAAATGGTCACGTAGTCGTTCACATTCTCTTAACGCCTTGTCCCGCACTTCTGCGCAACTGAAAATTATTAACATTAGCAGAAATTAACAAAAAGGCAGATTATTCATTGAAAAGCTTTGCTAATAATGATGATAAATAGAATTATATGGCAAAATTCGTCTTTCGAATTAATCGTACAATTTCAATTCTTGCTCCAAGATAGGTAATCTTTCAGCATATGAAGCAAAAGTAATGCTTTGTTGCTCTTTCTCAACGAGTACAGTCTGCAACTGATTATGATATTTAACACTTTCGGTATGCTTCTGTTCCACTAGCTCAATTAATTCGACTCGAAGCCTTTCAGATTCTGTTAATTGTGCTGATGTCTGAAAAAATTGCATGTAGAATCACAACAAAAATTGAAAAGCTGAAAATGAACTGAGAATTCAAAGGCATAAATTAATTCGAACAGGAATCTTCCTTTCTCTTCCTCCTTTCCTACAACCCACTTACTTTTAAATTGGTGTCGTTAAAGCAACTAAAAAAAGTAATTCAAAAAAAGTATTATTCAGCAATAAGAGCATAACCATCGATTCAAAGAGGCATAATTGCAAACACGATGATGCAAAAGCAGCACTAGTACGAGATAATAGATTAACGGAAAACCTCATTAAGTTTATGCTGCAGTTCACAGTTTGCTTTCTCCAATTCATTCTGTCTTTGCACTGCTTCCATTAATTCCGTATTTATATGCAAAAGCTTGACGTTTTCTTCTGTTTGCTGAAATTGCTAAGCATAACCAAATATGTGCATTTATGTATTCGAAACCGTAATAGCGAAAATGACTTGTCTAACTTTTCAAAAATTTAGAAGAGTAAGTGAAATAACAGCTGCAGATTAGCATCTTACTTCTGCAGCTTCATTCTGCTGTCGTAATTGTTTTATCTCATCTTCGGCTGCCTTCAGCTGAAACAAGGTGCTTTAATCATATATATTATAATTCCTGTTGTTTGATCTTTACAGTTATATTAAAAAGAAGAAGGAAAAACAGTAATTACAATGCAGTCGATTTATCGACTATTGTATTTTTTCTTTTTATTTAAGAAAAAAATGAAGAAATAAAAGAATAACAGGGAAAATTAAAAATCAAGAAAACTTTATGAGAATATAGGACATGCCATAAAGATTTATTGGAATCACACTAAAAGTAAAACTGAAGTTAAATCCTACTTTATTCTCGATTTCGTCGAGAACATTCATGTGTTCCATGCTAGTATTACGCAAAGCTTCTTCATGGGCAGCATCTTGATCTCTCATTTTTTGTTCGTATTCTTCTATTATTTGCTGTATCGAATCGACTTGTTTGACATTTATTAATTCTTCTCCCTTCAAAGTTAAGGATCTATTTTAATTATTATTGAAGAAATGAATAATCCGACATCATCAAATCACATTTCAAAGACAAGAAATATGAGATACGTGAATGACTACTAAACAACCTATACAACGCCATTATTTTCCTCCACTTACCTTGACTGCATCCAACTGCTTTTGCACCTCTTCTAATTTTTCTTTTGTATGAACAAGATTTCGTTCTAGTTCTAATTTATCCCGTTCTAGTTCATTTGCCTAAAATGAAGCTAAATAATAACCAATTTCTAGTGGTATACGGGCTTTAAAGTCTAAAAAAAGGTAAAAACGAACCCAACCACGAAGTTGTGCAAAAGTTTCTGCATGTACATGTTGTTGAGATTGTAGAACATTCATTTGCACCATCAACTCATCGATACATGTTTGTCGTAGATCCAGCTACAAAATTCATTTTTTCCACTCACCAAAACGCAATTTAAATAAGATCCCTAGCAAATTTAACTTAATAGCTTAAATTTTCCAAAACCAACAGGACCGACTTCTTTATCGAGCTCATGTTTTTGCCGACGTAATTCCTCACATTCTTCTGTCTTTTCCGTCACAACTGCCAGAGCTTCGCGTAATTCATTCATAATTGTACAATTATTTGAACCATTTGCGGATGACGATCCATTTGTCGGCGCTGTCGCATCCCAATCTGCCATCTATTCAGTACCATTAAAATTCAGGTCATTATTATACACTACCTCCCAATTCTTTTCATCCAAAATCATCCTTATTCATTCAGTCATCCAATCATATATCACTTTAAACAAATCTAAACATATAGACAATACCAATTTACAACAGCATAGAATTTTTATTAAACCAACAAATCTTATTTGCTAGTTTTAATTGCTAAAAGAATAAAGAACGTAATCAACAATACACTAAACTTCAAATTTTTATCACTCTTTCATCTTGTTTTTTTAAAAATAATGCCTTGTAAATCATTAATGGATATATAATGAAATCATGAATAACACGATTTTATTTTCAGGATAAGAGATTCCATCAGCAATGTGCAGGGTAACTAAATTAAAGTTAAAAAGCTTAAAAAATCGTGAATAAAAACAGAAACCTTCTCCCATCCGTTATTTGAATCCACAGTACCTTCGCTGCTTGTTGTAACTTTGGCTTCTTCACTTTTTAATTCAATAATTTCGGCAGACAGAGCAGTCTCAGATGAACGTGATTGCCTCATTGCTGTTTCTCGCTGATACTCCTCCAGCCGACGTCTAGCATCATCAAGCGCTTCACTCAATTCTAACAACTGTTCGCGCCATTGTTTTTCCTGATGATACCATTACAATGAGGGAAATTCTCAATTTTTCAAACATTTTGCGAATAAAGAAAGTGGAAGATCCAAAAGTGATTAAGTAAAAAAACATTCATGCTCATAGTTGCTTTTATCTATCACATGTGTTATATCATGATAATATTAAGAATATAATGGACACCTTTAATTCATGCTCGCTCTGAAGTTGGAAGAACTTTTTTCGGAGATTTTTTAATTCGCTATCGCTATTTTCCAACATATCCCGAATTTCAGCAAATTTGTCTAAACTAGCGCCCATGACCTTGTTGTCTTGGACTAATCTGTCGTTTGATTCCCTGTAAAAATATCAAAAAATGGGAATAGCAGAAAAAGAGAAAAAAAATGAGATAAAAAAAAAAATGAGAAAAAATGAGATAAAATCAATTTGAAAAAAATTAAAATTCGAATGCTCTCAGATCACCTCAATCTGTTCAGTTCCGTATCAATGATACCGATAGCGGATCGAAAACGTTCGACATCAGCACGTAGCTTCTCACGATCATCTTTTGAAGCATCTAATTCCGTACGAAGTCTTTCAACTTCATCCTGAATTTTAAAAACATCAAAAAAAATTTTTTAAAAAGAATCACGAAAAAGAATTTAGAATTGTCGATAACAGCATCTACGCACAGAGAAATCACAATATTCTAATAAAAATTTTTGAAGAGATTAGAATTATTATTCTGAAAGTCAAAATTGGAATAAGATCAAGATACAACTTTGAACCAGCGCTAGAAGTAATTCGACTTTTTAATTGTTGAAAACTGAAATAGCACATCTCAATAAATGCTGATAAACGCACAAGTAAAAATCAACATACCACAGCATCTGAAGCACTTTTTGTCTTTGAATTTTCAAACGATAAACGTAATCGTTCAAAATCGTTTGAAAGTTTTTCGAGCTGATGAACGGTTTCAGCATTTTCATTTTTGCACATCTCATAACGCTCTTCATATTCAATGAGATTAGCTTTCAAAGCATCTGTATAAATTTAGAATCTAGACAAGATTCAAAAACTTCAGCAAAGCCGAAATATTTATTAATGTAACTCGTTACTACGCATACCCCATATTTCACTTCAGGATATTTATCTCAATCCCATAACAGATTTACATATTGCAAATCCGATTAATTTAAGCAGTGATTAGATCAGTTAAGTTCTGACTTACTGAATGACTCGTCAGTAATTTAGCTGGGTGCAATCTATACTAGCAAAATGTTTTTCCACATCACTCGCAAGTTTTGAAAAATGAGTCCCTTAATATTTACTACTTGAAGCTTATCAGATATAACCAGAGAGGAATTCGTGAATTTTTTAAAAATTCAGTTCATTACTAAGAAGCAGTTTTATAACTTCGAATCCTAAGTAGAATGAAGAAACTTATAGAATAAAAATTATAAACAAACCGATACGGGCAGTCAAGTCACGATTCGAGGTGACAACAGAACCATGTTCTGCTTTATGGTTTTCAAAGTCTTCATTTAAATCATTATAAGCTGCTGTAAGTTCGGCATTCTCTCGCCTGAAATGATGCTTTCTTTACTAAAAAATATGATTTTGGTGCTGGGTTTGATGCTCAATAAAAAGTAAACTCCACTGACTAAAAACAACACAAAGAGATCATTTTTCGGACCGAGAAATTTTTAGAATAGTTAACCTAAGTTTTTCTAACTCTCGATCTAATGCTGTTTGCTCCTTTGATCTGCTTTCCGAAACTTCAGCCTGTTTTTGCCACATCACAATTTGTTTGTTGAGTTCTTCAATAGTTTCTGCCATCTTTGATTTCTCGCTGTCTCCGTCTTTGTCATTGGAATTTGCTAGCAATTGCAAATTCTCCACTTCTCTTTGTAATTTTTCAATTTTTGCTCTACAAAAAATTAAAAATTAGAATTATAAAAAAATTACAAATTTCGTAGTACAATGAAATCAAATTGCCAGTAATATTTACCTGCTCTGTTCTCTCTCGTTAGTAATTTCATCGTCAAATTTTTCACGTTGTATATCAATGAGACGGTGCACTTCACCCACTTCGGTTTGTAGCTGGGAAATCTCAGAACTGTAGAAATAAATTATGAAAAGTTTGAGCTACAAAACTGTAAATTGTAAAGTCAAGCGTTAAGTGTCAGAAATCAATTGTAGTAAAAAACTTCCGTGATTGATGCTCATATGATTTTATATGTCCATTCCTTCAGTGATAACTATACTACTCATTCTTTAGTAAAAATATTTTAATGGAAAATGGACTCTGAAATAGGGGTCGGCATTATATCATTCGCTTGATTTTTAGCTAGTGCGATTACCCAACAAAAATACTAACTTTTTTTCAGCAATTTCTCTCCTTGTTACATCTAATTGCTTCTGTAAATTTTCACGTTGTTGTTCCAATTCATTCATTCCTTCACTAAGCACTTTATCGACAGCTTGAAATGTCAACTTATCTACCTGATCCGCCTGCAGTTCATTTTCTTCCTGCATGGACTTGATCTGCAGCTTTTTCTCATTACTTCTTGAATTAACAGATAAAAACAGCATAACTTATACTATTTCATCAGAGAAATTCACCAACAGCTTGCTGTAAAGTTCTAAAAATTTCAAGAATCAACTGGAGGATTAATGCTCAACATTGTAACGCAAAATATAGAGTTCACGAACTTCACTAGAAATCAACCAGAAATGTTAAACTACTGGAGATCTCACTTTTTCCAATAGCAGATTCCGTTCTTCTGTCAATAAATGGATTTGCTCTTTACAGATATCATTCTCCAAAATGTGTTGTTCAGTGTAACGTTCGGAATTTTCTGCTTTTTCATTGGCATTCTAGAACTTTGTTGCAAATTCAGTATTCGTCTTAAAAAACAGCAAATAATTTCATGAGTTCAATATGTAACGTTCAGGAGTTTTTGCTTTTTCATTGGCATTTTAGAACGCTGTCTAATTATACCTTCTTTAAAGAACTGATCACTCGTTAATGTCAAATCAGTGACTTCTGCTACGTAATTTTCATTTAACTGAAAACGATATATCTCAGCGTGCATGAAATAAAGTAGCATAAAACAGTCAGCATTCCGACTATTAAATTTTTGTGTGAATGATTAGTTTGATAAAATATTGCCAAATTTAAAACGATTAAAGTTAGAGTAGAATAGCTGGATATAGCAGCGGCTCTAACTCAGTTATATCGAAATGACGACAAAAATATCCAGCTATTTAATAACACTACTTACAAACCAATAACACTACTTAGTTAAGTGTGAAAGAAATTTTCTGAGTATCACTAACCCTGTCCTCCTGATTCAGAGACTTCAGCTCAGCAACCGTTTCGTTATGTGCAATAATTAGCGCCGCAACTTCATTTTCAAATTTCGTTTTTTGTTCAGCTAAATTATGTTCCAGTTCTGATATCTGTAAGCATAAGAACATCAAATATTTCTTTTCGAATCTCCACATATAACTGCAAAAAGAAGAAAGAAGAATTCCGTTCCTAATAACAAGTAATAGTTCAACAGTTCATTAGTAATAATGAAATTAATAACTCCAGAATCTAAGAATAATTCAAAACTAACAAACAAACCTTCAGAGCATCACTCTTTTCCGATTGTTCATTAACAAGACGTTTCCAATGTGCGGCTTCCTTACGCAATTGATGGATTTCATCCCTCATGCGTGCAACATGAGCATTATTCGCTGGGAATAATCCGTCATCATCTCCATCATTTGATGATTCTTGAATTGAATGATGTGTTCGTTCTAATTCTGCCTACAACTTCATCTTTCATAAATAAGGAGAAAAGCCTCTAAAACCAAGATTTAAATTGTCCCGCAAAATGGAAACCTTAAAATCTTCAGTTACTTCTCAAACAAAAATCAGCGCAAGTTCTCCTAGTTAATAAAATACTAAACTTCCTTTTCAATGACATATGAAAAGAAAATGTACTGTTTAAAGTTAAATGAACACGAAAAAGGAATGTAGGATGCAATCAAATTCAATAATAAAGAAGGTGATGATATGTAACATTTTACAGCAATGCTATACCTGCAACACACGAATTTGAATGTCACGGCTTTCAATCACACCAGTATATTTCTCATTTATTGTTTCTAATTCGAGATTCTTCGCATAAAGCTCTTCCTCAAGACAGTCAATTTTCTTCTTTAACCTGTGTACATTCTCTTTTTCGGTGTTAAGCTCTTTCTCTGCTTCCAAGAGTTTTTTCCTGACAACCTTAAATTAAGCATCAAGTGAAATCGGAAAGACTTATCCAAAATACGGTATAAGACAAAAGATACAAATAGCAGTAGAATAATTTTAACATGCGCACTATTGGAAATTTATCGCATGTTTACACAGCTTACAGAATAATTTCCACGAATATGTTTACATCACCGGAAATACATAGTATGCTTACAAAGAACGAATGATAATCATGGCATAATAGGAAATAATAATAAATAAATAACAAATAACAATAATAATAACAGCAGTTAATAATTAAAATAATAAGTAAATGAACTAATAAATAAATAAACAGTAATAAATAGTAATGTGATACAAACTAGTTCTAAACGAAAATTCCTTGAAAATTATTAAAAAATAGGCTAAATTTATCCCGGTGCATCCGGTCAATTGTCATACCTGCAATTCACTTTCCGGATCATTCACTTCTTCAGTAGCCTCATTTAGTACTTCGGATGCGAATTCCGATAATTGTCCCTGAATGTTACGTAGCCAAGAGCTCATCATCGACTCATCCCTCTTATTCTAAACAATATAAGCTTTAATTTAAGCTTTGAAGTATGTCCACTTGTTATATACCTGTTCACCTCTTCCCTTCATCTCTTCCACCAATACACCAGAAAAGTTTCTAACAAAAAATTATCGCGAATACTGATGGAAAATTATCGTCTCGAGACCGAAGTTCTTTTCTATTTGAGAAAATTTTCTTCCCAATTCAGATCATTTTTATTTTCTCATAGAATCAAATTTATGCTTTGTTTTTGCATTCTTTTTTTTACTTTTCATTTAATTTATATAATTATTTTAAAAAGCAATCGATGATCAAAATTGGAATCGCTTTTTCTTCAAATTTTCCAGTTTACTACAAGTGATTGGTGATAGGGTGTAAAATGATTGCCATTATATCAACAACAAAGCTCAATCGATTCATCTGCTCTCCCAAGAAACCAAACCATCAACTTTTACCATCGTCATCAACTTTTTAAACAATAAGAAATGCTTCCGTAAAAATTTTTCAAAAAAATTTTGATGTAGAAATTAACCAATGAAATTTTGATTGAAATAACATTTTACATTCCTGTTGGGGTTAGGATTCTCGGAATTCTTGCTAATTTTCATCATATATTTATAGAAAATAAAAAGGTAGGGACGGTTAAAAATTTACCGATCAATTTGTCGCTTTGTTTGTAGTTGGCAATTGATTGGCGCTTTAATTAATTGGCGCTAGTATAGTTAATTAATTGGCACTAGTATAGTTAATCTTAATTACTTTTTTTTATTATACAGTTAAAAATATGCTTATTGTTCCAATGGCGTCAATATTGGTTGTTCTTTGGTCTTTGTTAGTTTGCACAGTAAATTTGGGTTACGGTGATCATATTCCTCCGCGTTATACGATAAATTTGGATTTCCCTCCAGAAAGACGTTGGAATGAGGTTATCGATGATCACAAAAAATTGATTCCGGCAGTTATTGAAGAAATCCGGTAATAATAAAAGTTTATGGTATTTGAAAGATTTTGCAAACACTAAATATCAAAGCTAATTATCCAAGTCAACAATTAACAAAAAATGAGTAACTTTGTGAAAATTGTTTTCCTTTCAACATACCAATTTCTTTAGCCATTACGTACCAAAGTTGTTACGCCCAATTCTATGGTGGATTGATGAGAACATTTTGCTGAAAAGGCTTCCGGAAGAATATGCCCGAGAAATGCGTGGTTCTATCTTAATTTTATAGTGATGATAGTGAGACAAAAATTAGATTATGTTAATGAAAGCGATAGCATATTATCTAAAACAGGAAATGAACAAATATTTCCTCTAATTTTAAAATCATATATAGGAGGTACTTTTTCAAAAGTTTTGCAACTAGTTGAACATAGTTAATTCTGGCCTTATTTTAACTAAGCCTATTCAGATTTGACTAAAACAATGAATAACATTGATTTTTAATTTCAGCTAATTTAAAAACTTGAAATTAACATCTTTTTCAGTTTATTTTTAGGTATTGCAGCACGAAGTGACCTTAGTGTTGGTGAGGTGTTAGGTATAAACATTCTGTACGACATTTCCGCTTTCGATCGTAAACAGTTCAGTCTTGAATGTATTATTGCTATTCATTGCGACAGTTTGCATTTACACTCAATTTTAATTTTGAATGTTCCAAAAAAATATATTATCGTATTCGAATTCCCATTCTTTGAAATTGTTAAATTATTCTCAGATCTTTCACATTATGGCCATTCGATGAAGTAAAGTTAGGTAAAATTCTAAAGTGAAAAAAATTTCAATTTTTCAACATATTTCAGTATATTAGCAAACATCGGATGCACATCTATTGTTGCAGAAGATCATAAAGGTCGAATAATTCATGGTAGAAATTTGGACTATGTAATGACTTCACTTATTCGAAACTTAACAATTATTGCTGACTTTACACGGGGAGGAAATGTAAGGTTAACATTTGTAAAAAACCTTTATTTTTAAATTATCCGAACTCTCTTAAATACTTGACAAGTACTTCAGAAAATCTCCATTTAAAGATGCTACACATGTACATTTTAAAACAATATCTATTTCCGGACATCTTCGAATAGATGTATATTATTTAAAAAAGTGTATTTAGATACTTTATACTGCGGTAACTTTCGCATTAAATGTTGGCATATATACTGGACAAAAGCATGGCTTATTTTCGATCAGTGTCAATGAACGCTGTTAGTTAATTAAATTATTGACTTTTATCCTGCTTCGTATCATCTTAATCGCCAAAATTTTGCGAGTTTTTGAATTCTACAAATTTCCAAAATTTTTTTTTAGTTTCTGGAAGTTACATCGATACAGTTCTAATGGAATTTTATACTCAATTCAAAAAACCGCTGACGCTTATTATACGGATGGTATAGAAAGTTTAAATACTTGTTAGAAAATTCTACGAAGATACCACGAATTTAAAAAACTTCGATCAATTCAAAAATACAAAATTTTGGTTTTGAATTTTGAATTTAGAATTGAAAAATGGAGGAAAATGATGATGATGTATTGAATTCTAATCCCTGATTGAAGATAAATGTTTGGTCTATTTTTTCCATTCCTTGCATATTTTAGGCTCTTGAAGAGAAAAACACATTCAAAGAAGCAAAGGAAATGCTGATGAATGAACATTTTATAGCTCCATCATACTTGATCATAGCTGGCACCAAAGCACGACAGGCCTGTATTATAACGAGGTTTCTATGATAAAAATACCTAACTTCACTCCAAGTCACATTCTTAATTTAAGGTTTTTATTTCGAATTCATTTAATTTTATAATCTTTTAAATTTCTTCCAGAGATCGCTGGAAGACCGCAGATCTGGAATGTATCGATTCACAAAAAGGTCAATGGTTTTTAGTGGAGACCAATTTTGATCACTGGAAGGTCAATAAGGACAAGCGTCGGTTTGTAACGAATAATAAATTGCAGTTCAAGCTTTGAAAAAAGAAGTATGAAATGTATAAGGAAATAAATGTTGTTAAGAATTACCAAATAAAGCCTATGATTTTAAATAACAGTCGGAAATTTTTCAACAAATAACAATAGTGATAAAGTCGTTAATTTTTTAGAAAAACAGCGGAAAAAGCCCTTCAACGGATTGGTAAACATGCTATAACATATAAGAAAATGCTCCATATTCTCTCACTTCATCCAGTTGAAAATAAGTGAGTTTTTTGAAATACAAAATCAAATTATCAGAATTAGTCAGAATGTAAAATAAAATAAGGAAAGAATAATTTGTTTTTTGTTGGATCTTTTTTTGGAAAAAGCGATCTTGCTAAACAAGTCTTTTTCTGCTTCTAACAAATGTAGATCGTCAGCAAAACAATAATCATATGAGTAAATATGTTATTCTATGCAATTATTTAATTCATATTGATTATATTTTTTACCTTTTATGGCAGTATACTTTATACTTTATTATACTTTCTTTGATTATACTTGAATATATTTTTGATTATATTATATATTATACTTGATCATACTTGATATGTGCTGGCTATATGATTATACTTTTTATGAAAATAGCCGTTTTATTATTTGCTGCAATCGTCCACATATAAGTGAAAATTGAAAATTTATAGGGAAATGAAAAATACGACGAAATTGATAATGCCTAAAATTTTCTTCCTTATAACATTTGTTGTTTAGGATTTAATCAAAATTAAAATAAAAAAAAGAAATTCTTCAAACAAAATTGTCTGTATTTTTCAGTTACACGATTTTCTCTACAGTGATGTCACCGTTAAACCAATCCGCTTTGTACGATTATACTGTTGTTCGAGAGTAAAGCATCATTGATATGATTTCTTTTATTTAATGCCTTTTCTTTCGTAAATTGATTATTCATCATTTCATAATATTATTGAATTCTGTCGAATTTCAATATTTTTTATTAGTGATATTTCATGATTGATACTGATCATTAGAAAAGTTATTTAAATGAATAAACCTGAGATGATTAAGTTGAATTAATGAAACTCTATCAGTTATTAAATGAGTTCTAATAAGTTTATATTGGCCATTCATATGTTTCAGCAACAGGATATTATGAATAAAGATAGAAAATCTAAATGTGATGCGAATTTTATGATGATTCAGTATTAGTGTATATGATAAGATGAATTATGATAAATTTTCATGTAATCTTGATAATTGGTTTAAACGGCAAAATCTTTTCCATTGAAAAATAATAAAACTTAAAAAACTGAAAACCACATGTATATTTTAAGTTAAGGGATCTAAGAAAATCATTATTTTGTCAGAGATTGGTCGTGAAATTGTGAATTGCAATCGAAAGCGAAAGGAGAAAGTATTCATTTTGTTTTAATTTTATTAGTGTAAACTTTATATTTCTCAATATTGAAATTTTGATTTCTCTAATTTTATTTCAGCTAGCAATTGTCTCAACGAAAGATGCTAATAAAGTGAAATAGCGTAGAGAAACTCGATTATTAATTAAATGAATTGAAGAAAGGAAATTGTTTGTAGATAATACATTGTATCGGCGACCCTTATCATTGCTATTAACAGATCAGCTAAGTCTCCTCCTATCACACCTCGATAATCAAATTATTAAACAATTGTTTTCATTTATATATCAAAATAATTGATTATTTTAATTGTTGATAATTTACTAATTACTCATAATCCTTTATATCAAAATAACTGATCATTTATAATTATTACTAAATTTATTTCATGATTCTAATAGTTAATACTATGCATTACAAATGTTCTTTTTTATATGAATTTTTTACTGCTATAAACTGTTCATGCAATTTATAGAGTAGATCGAGAAGAGAGAAATGAAAAAAGTAAAAATTTTTAAGGAAAAATAGGAAGGAGAAGAAGAAAGGATTATGCTAAATATGGCAGAAGTAATAAATTTATATTATCCATAGCAACTGAAACATCATCTCAAAGCCAGTTGATAGGATTATTTTACTTTTATTGACGTCAGCAATGGTTTACGATCAAAGTGAGTGACCAGTAGAACAGATGCAAGGAACAGCCGCATTAAAACATTTTGCTTTGAGACCATTTACTATGTTATGTGTGTTTATATATGTGTCTATATAGACTTATATGATTTGATTGTGCTTGTCGAATTTCACTTAAAATTTATCGATTGTAAACTTTTCAATTATATCATTCACTCATTCAATAATGTTATTAACGGCTAAAAAATAATTTACAAATAAAAGGTAAAAGGAAAATAGGTAATCACTTTTAACCTGACTAGCTAAGGTCGTACTTCTAAACATCGACATAAGACACTCAATTGAAAGGAAAATAAAATTTTTATAGATTAAATTGCATTAGATTAGTATTCCGTTGACTATACTCCATTTAAGGCTTTTTAACTAACTAGTCAGATTGAATTATTTACTTAATATCTCTTACTAATGCTGCTCAATAACATTGTTATTGATATTGATAAATACATCGTTTTTGATATTGTTATTGATATTCTTGCTATTACTAGGCTCTTTATTGAAAAAGGAAATTTATTCAAATATCATTCAAACGGATATGTTTTGTTTTGTTTAATAGTAATTCAATAAATTTATTACTTGAAAAACGAAAGAATATTTTAATAGTTTTATAAGGATAAATAAATTAAAGTTTAAGTGACGCAGGATAGGAAATAATTCGATATAGTCTTCTAATCTGCAGAGATAGTTAAATTAAGCATAATTTAACTTTCAGGTTAACTTAACTTTAATCTTTCATTAACTGAGTAATATAGTTATTGAGTAATATAGTAATATAGTTAATATAATGAGTAATATAGTAATATACTGAGTAATATAGTAATATAGTTAATATAGTTAGTTATTGAAAATTATTTGCAGAAATTTTTTTAGTCATCAAAAAATTTATTATAAATTATAACTTTCATCGTTGTTGTTGAAAATAGTTTCAAATACATATTTTTTTTTAATTATTTAGCAACGTTAATTACTTTTGAAGTTATTTTAAATAGAATATAAATGTTTAAAACGGCTACCATCGAATTTATTGATGCTCAAAATTATCAGTAAAGGGGTAGTGATTAGTTGTCTAAATGAAAAATAGAATTACCTTACAATTATGATTATGAAAACAGGTCAGAGGTTATTGGAATTTATCTAAATAACATTTAATAAATTCATTTTGCATTTTGCACTTCATCCAAACTATTAATCATTACTTCGAATGAAAAAATGAATAATCATTTTATTCTTACTAATTTTATGCTAAGTTAATTCTCTTCGATAAATCAGATATTAATTAAAGTTTCAATTTCACTAAAAGCATCAATTAAAAAGTTTCCAATTAAAATTAAAATAAACAATGAATGTCAATCATTTCATATGCTATAAGCTTCTTAATCATTTCCTATTATTTCAATCTTTTTCTTATCAAACTACTTATTTCATTTTTACTCTATTTCAGTTTTGCTCGTTCTTATCAATCCATTCTTTACAACAAATTGCTTATTTTGAAAATCAGAATTTTTATTTTGGATAATTATCACAAATTTAATTAACATTTTTATCTTAAAATAATAATTTGCAACAAGAGGAAAAATGGAAAAAATGGAATTAAGAAAAAGTAAAACTATTCATTGTAAATAATTTGTTACTTGGTAAAAAGATTTAGTAATTCAATATTTTAAATTAATAAATAATGAAGAATGAAAACGAACAGGGTGAACAGGTGAACTTCAACTACTGATTGAATATCAATGTTCCGATACATATTAATGAATGTAGTTTGTATGTCCATGTTTTAATATATATCTGCTATTTTTTAAATTTCTTGTTTAATTTCTCTCTTAATGAATCGTTTGTTTATATTCCAATACATCTACACATATTAATGTCGTAAATGGCAATTTATTCTTAGTTAAATTTATTTGCTATTTGTTGAAATTATTCGACAAAATTTCATGAATTAAAAAGAAAAGACGAATGGATCAATTTCTCTTACCGATTTTTCCATTCTTTTATATTTTTCAAAATTTTCTTTGAAATTCAAAAAGGAAAGAATTTTTGTTAGTTTTGAAATTTTGTCTTCGATTTTGGGATTTATTTTGTTTTATGTCAAAAAATCAGCAATTTTTCGACAGAAAAAGAGGAGAGATTAAAAATTTCACTTTGCTTATTTGTCATTCAATGTAAATTAAATCTTTCCTTCCAATTATTTATAATAGTAATAATTAATTAGTTAATATATATTTTATTTATCAAGTTTATTAGAAATTATTGTTGACAGAACTATTTTTTTGTCAGACAAAAAATTAATTATTTTCAAGTATTTTAATATTAATGCATCTGTCACTTATGAATCGTTCATGAATTGAAAATGAGCATATGTGTTTGTTTATGCATGCGTGGGTGTGATATTTTATAACATCATTAATCATTTCAACAGATAAGGTAAAGAAATTTCTCGGGAACAAATTGAATTAATATTGGATGAATTTTTAAACAAAATTACAATCACTTCATCCAATAAGTCACAATGATTGTTTGATATCATTCGAAATTAGAAGGGAAAATGCAAGTCAATGTTAATAGACTGATAGACTAACTTAAAGTTTTTAAATTTACTCTATTTATGCTACTATTAGTGGTTGACATCTATTATGTAATAGTTCTCTATAATTTTATGTTAACGTTTAAATTTCCTATACTTATCAAAATATTTGCTTTCATCAATAACCGAGGAATATTCGTATTTGATGGGATAATAAGACAAACAGTAGAAGAAGAATATTTCCATCTGAAATTTGAATATAAGATATTATATAATAGCAAAAAATTATTGCTATCAAATGACAATTTTTGAGATTTTCAACATTTTAATTAATCACTATAACTCATTAGATTATTTGCATATATGCAAAATTTTCATTTCAATTCAACAGTATGAAATTAAATTTTAGCATATAAAATATTTAAACAAATTAATGTAATTAGTGTTATATTTATGAAATGATGCAATTACATTATTTTTTCTTCATTTTTTCTACAATGAAGAAAAATGAAAAAATTTCGTATCATTGTATTTTATTCTTTTCATTACTATAACATTTACAATTACTATAAGTTCATTATAATTATTATAAATTAGTAGGAAAAATTTTTTTTAATATTTAAAAGTATTTAAGCTTATTTTAAGTTTAACTACTCTAAGCTTAATTTAAGCTTAAATACTTTAAGTTTAATTTAAGCTTAATTTGCTCTGTTTAATTTATAACATACTTTATCTTATAATTTTTCCACTGCAAATAATGCAAAAGATTATTGCATTATAAAATGTTTTTAAATATAAATATATTTATTATATTAAATAAAATAAATTTAATTTAAATTTTAAATTAAATTTCAATTCTTAAATTTTAAATCAAACAAAAATTCATCATTTTTTCCTATTATATTTCATAATTTCGTAAATGAAATGCAAAAAACTATATTCAGTTAATCAAATAATTAAATTGAAATAAATTGCAATAGTTGTAGAAGTAGTAGTAATTGTAGTAGTAGTAGTATTAGTATTAGTAGTAGTAGAAGTTGTAGTAGTAGCAGTAGTAGTTGTAGTATTAGTATTAGTAGTTGTAGTAGTAGTAGTAGTAGTAGTCGTAGTATTGTTGTTGTTTGTTTAGACTAAAATTGGTTAAAGTTGTTGGGCGCAAAAATGATAGAATGTTTTGATGAGAGAAAAATTGACGTCATCTTTTAACATGTTTTGTTGTTATATGTAAACGAAAATTTTCTTCAATAACTTTAAAGCCTTAATAATAAACTTTCTTGCAAGCTTTTATCATCCAAATATTCATTCATTCATCAATTGTTTCTATCAAAAACAATTCGAATTTCTTAATTAAATATGAATCATCGTTTTTCTTTTTTTTACCTTTCTCAATTATTTTTATAAAATTGAACTTGAAAGATATATTTAAATATTTAATCTAACAATTATAATAATATGCAAAACATATATCGCTTCTTCAAACTTATCCCTAATCATTTATCGTGAATACTTTTCTTTGTCTTCCACCTCTTTTATGCTTTTTTTATTCGTAATCATTTCCAATGATATAATTAAGTTGGAATAATTTAATGATATAATTAAGTTAACTTCTCGATTACTTTTTCTTATTGATAAATTTAATCATTACATATTTATATGAATGATTATTTAGTGTAGTAAAACAACGATTTATTTGTTTAATATTTAAATTAAATGAATTTTTAAGGGGAAGTGTAATTTGGGATAAGAAATAATTTTTTTTAAAAAGTTTGGAATTAATAGAATGATTCATTCTTTATAATTTAAATGATAAGATATGAGTCATTACAATTTTATCCTCTAATTAATGATTGAAATGGAAAAAATTAAACTATAAATGAAAGATAGATTAAAGCGAAATGATTCTTTTATTTATTGAAATTAGTTCGTTTGATGTTTAACGATTGTTCATTGTTTCAAAGATCAGAAATTGAAAATTAAAAAATGCAAGTAAATTTTAATTTCATTTTTAAATTCTGCAAAAACGAATATACAAAAATTATTATTATTTTTAAATTTTCTTACCTTATTTAATTTGATAAATAATTTCAAAAGTTATTTTATATCTTTTGATAAGTGTGAATAACAATTATTTGAATATTTATTCAGAGTATTTATATATGAATATTATATATATATATATATATGAATAGAATATATATAAATATTTATTTAGAATATTTGAAATTAAAAAAAATTTTGATTTGATTAAGTTTAATTAATGAAGGATTAATTATTATCATTCTTTCATCGATTCGACAAATGAAATTTCAATTTCCTTTATCTGAACATTTCATTTTTCTTTCGTTTCTTTGCTTCCAGTTCTTTTTAAAGAAGAGAGAAAATATTTTTAGTATTGAAATAATAATTTCTTAATAGATAAATTTCTTTTTAAACTTTAACTTCTCTATAAAAAATAGAAGGGAACTTTTGTTTACCATAATTTTGGAAGATAATAATAATAATAATAATAATAATAATAATAATAATAATAATAATGATAATAGAGATAATATTCAATTTCTTACTTACATCTTTTCTTCTTATAGAATGGATTAATTTTTAAATATAATTAATTGAACAGAGAAAATATTAATTATTTATAAAAAGTTAGCTCATTTCAAATTAGCATAAAATAATAATATTTTTCGTTTTGAATAATAAATTCGATCGATTTGATTTGATGCTGTTTTGTTTAATCAAATAGTCTAATTTAATCAAAATTCAAATTTGAAGATTTTGGAAATTTAGAACAAATTTGAAACGAACAATGACAAATAGCTCTAAGCAATGCTTATAAAAAGAATAAAATATCGTTGTTAAAATTTAAATCAATAAAATTTCATTACCAAAGTAACCTATTAAAACAATTTTACAAAGCTATTAAATTTTGAAATTGCCTGAAATAGTCTAATTTCCATAAATTATTCTCTCTCTTTCTCTTTTCTTTGATTGCTAAAGAAAAGGCAAATTTATAGCTGTCAGAATGCCAAACTTTCTAATATTTTTCGTATTTATTATTTATTAAAAAAAAATATTTTAAAATTATAAAAGAATTTCCTTAAAAAAATATTTAAATTATTATTTATTGATATTATGGAAATTAAAATTTTCTTTTTATTGAAAAAGTTTTCGTTGAAATTTTTTCATAATATCAATTATTATTTATTTATAAATATGTAATTTGTCTTTTCTATGTTGTAAGCAAAATTTTTGAATTTTAATTATTGAATAATTACCATTTTTATAATTGCAAATAAAGGAAGAAAACGAAAACACATAACGTCTACTTATGTAACTTTGATAGTTTGTAATGGTTTAACTTTACTTCGATAGAAGTTTGTTATTATTCAATAGGAATGAAAATGTAGAGTGTCATTAACTGATCATATCAATAATTTTTAATCATAGTGAAATTAATAAATTGGATATATTGTTTAACTTCAAGGTGAGAATTCAATCAAATTAATTTCTTTGCTAAAACATTTGATATAATTTAAATTGCCATTAATAAAATTAAATTTTATCAAATAGGAATTAATTCAAATTGAATTGCACTTTGAGTAATATGTCAGAATTAGAAGAAAATAAATTATAACAAAATTAAATAGAACTACAAATTTAAATGTAAATTAAATAAAATGTAAACAAATTATTGATTGAAGAATAATCTCTCATATAAGCATCATAAAAGATGCTAGCTTATCTATCTTTCTTCTATTCAAATTATTGTTATTTCTGTTATTATAACAACTATCATTAATATTATCATTGTCCTCATCAATCATTATTATCACTATCATTGTCACTATCAATTGCAACAACAATTTGATGAGTTAATTTAAATTTTAATTTAATAATCAAAAATTTTCTTTTCTGTTTTCTTTTCTTTATTTTGAAAATATTCTAATATATTCGAATATCAATGATGCCTTATTTAGAAAGTCTTTTATTTTATTTCTAATATAAAAAAAACATTATAAAATAATTTAATTTAAAATTGAAGTTAGCAAATTTAAATGAAATTAAAGAGAACAACGCATTTTTGTGATGATATTACGGCAGCAATAATTTTATTGCACAATTATTTTAATCCTACTGAAAGTGAAATTCAACGAGGAAATTAAATACAAATTCAATTCATAGCTTTCTTTCATTCATTGATCATCATCCCTTCTTCATTTCTCTCTCTCTCTCTCTTTTCTATTTATGGTAAAATGATAAAAAATTAAATGCTATAATATTTTTACTTTTCTCTTATTCATTAACAATCTGTTTATTATGTAAATTAGAACAAAGAAAAGTGCCAGAAATTAATTAGTGATTTTTTTTTAATTTAATTGCCTAACATTCCTAAATAAGATGTAATGTAAATTAGGAAACTTTGTTAATTTTTGAAATTATTTCGAAATAATTTTATAGGAAAATAAATGATATTTCTGAACCTAATTTGTTTATTAACATAATTTAAACAATGTATTAATTAATTTAAGGTATTGAAGGAAAAAAGTGAAAAAAAATAGAGCTTAATGAATGGATTGGAAGGAATGTTAGCTTAGTATTTATGCTAATTACTTATTTAAAAAATTATTAATAAGTATATTTCATTCAGAACATAATCTATGATATTCATTAAACATTTTCATTTTCTTTTGTGCTTTAAATTAAGTAATACATGACTTAAATTGTATTGATGAGTAGATTTAAGTAAGAAATATCATTAAGTCTTTTATAAATACGCTTAGAAATAGTTTTACCACAAAATTTGTGAATTTCTTTATATCCTATTCTATTCTTCTAATTCAATATATTTGCCCGATAATCTCCCGATATTCGCTGTTTTGTCATTTTGATTTAATTGACGTTAGACCCAGCACATAAATAATATTTTCCATAAATTATTATGGGAACTATTATTATTATTATTGCTGTTATTACTATTATTGCTATTATTATTACTTATGATAACAATAATAATAATAATATAATAATAATAATAATAATAATAAATAATAATAATAAATAATAATAAACAACGATTAAATTTAATTCGTTAAGTAGATAGGAAATGTATGCGTGAAAAAGAGGCTTAAGCGAGAATAAGAAATTTTTAGCTGATAAGTTGAATTAGTGAAAGGACTTAAATAAACATTCGAAAGAAGTTTATGCTGCCAAGGGAATAATGGTAAAAATCTTCTATTACAATTTAAGAAAGTAAATATAACAAAATTTCAATTTCATCGAAATAACATTTCACTTCGAGCAGGGAGAACATTTTTTCAACATAATGAATACATTTTTGATAATATATTTTGCATTAGCCTAAAATTTATTATACATTAATTCTGATAAGAAATTATTCCTTTTGTTTTTTTGGTTTAATTCTCTTATTAATTTGATTATTAATTAGCAAAATACAAGCCATTTAGATTATTACAATATCTCTTACATATTATGCATGAAATTTAAATATGAAAAATTTGAAAATAACTCTAAAATTGGGTAAGAAATTTTTTCGTCTTTTTCAAAACAGAAAAATATTTTAGAATAGAATAAAAGAAAAAGAAATAAACTAAAAATTAAATTCTTCCCGTAAATAATTTCAAATTTGTAAATTTAAAATCGCTTCGTTTTGTATTCTCTATAATACAATGATATTCATCTTCACATAAACTAATATGAATCGTCGGCAACTTTTTCAACAAACTCGTGTCAAACTAATAAAATTACAACTATATGATACTATCGCATTTTTCCATCTTCTCGATTGTTACGTTCTTTCATCCATTTTTGTATGAATTTACAAAATAACTAAGTTATCATACATTTCACGATTTACCATATCAGTTATCACTGATCATTTAATTTTTTTTATCGATGTAAAATATATTCTTACTGTAAGAACATTTTAATGTAAAATTTTTTAAATTAAAATTTAATATTTTCTATATTTTCTTAATCACTACTTCTTTGTTTTACTATTCTCTCATATAATCCATTACATCGAATAATTTATCAATAAAAATTAATTCGATAAAAATTTATTCCATGGAAAAATTACATCAAATAATTAATTCTTTTAAAGGGATTAGAAATTTTGCAAAAACGATGCTTACTAAATAAATACAATAATTAATTATATTTCATTAATTTATTTTAATATAACTATTAAAAAATAGTTTCAAACATAATTGATGAGTGAAATTTGAAGGAAGAAGATTTGCAATTTATTATCTATGGGAGGTGAAGGATCGAAAATTCGACGTTCGAAATCAAGAGAAGCTAAAAAATCAGTAGTGAATCAAACTACGCAACATATCACTCCTTTAAAAATTAAACCTTCTAATTCAATCAGTTGTTCTGATAATTTACTCAATGTTGGTAAGTAAAATTTATAATATATGATCGAAATGTCAGCATTATATCGTACTCTGTTTAGAATTTCATTTTAGATTAAAAGCAATTAAAAAAAATTGAAAAGTTAATATTTACCTTTATAATAAAATTAATTAAAATTTGCTTGTACCTCAAATTAATAGTTTTAATTGATCGAGCGTGGGACATTTTTGAAAAGTTAAACATTATTACTTTTCTGTTCTTTGCTATAAATTAGTTCTGAAAAGAAAGTAATAACATGAAGAAGCCAAGCCAATTTATAGCTTTCATAAATTCAAAACAAAATTTAAAAATGAAAAAAATGTGAGACAAACTATTTTTGCCGTTTAGGTTACTTAGTTTTTATATCATCTAAGTTGCAAAATGTAATGTTCAATTTGATTTTATTCAAAAATTATTTATGTATTCTTTTTTGTGTATTTCTTTGGGTCAAATAGATGTATAGAGTAAGGTGTATAAATGAGAGTTAAATAAATATGAAAAGTTAATAAATAAAAATGCTTCTCGTAAGTTCGAAATTGCATTTAAAATCTTTGCCAACAGAATTTGCTAATTATACTAATCAGAAATGAAATAATTTATGATTTATTATATATATTATTATTATTAATTACGATATTTATAGATTTTGGTACCCGAACGGGAAATTCATCAAGATCTTCTGTAGAATTAAGTAATAATTGCAGTCGTTCAGCAAGTACATGCAGTTCACGAAGTATACCGAAACAAAGACATCCAATTCCAATCCGTGATCGAAATCTTATTCAGGTATATTGCACTTAGTAATAAATTGAAGTTCAAACAGTCATAAAAAATTCGAATAATTGCTTATTAATAGAAATTACTTATGAAGAAGAAAGCAATTATTTCACTTTTTAAATTTTGGAATAAATTTTCCACGCTTACTTGTTTTCAATTTTTCATCAAAAAAGAGAAATTCTTGGAAAGATGAAAATTATTTTTACTTTTTCGAATATTAAATTTTAAACGGATTTTTGATATATTAAAATAGTAGAAGTATTTGTGGGAAGTGGAGATAAGAAGGAAATTAGAAGAAGATAGATTTGTAAGTTATGATGAGATCATCTCTCGATAATAACCGAAGCATTACAACTAGAAATTCCCGAGTTATCTCGAGTGAATCATTTGTTAAGGATAAAAAAGGAAGAAATTTTAATGTTTCATTAAGTTCTAGCAATTTGCAATATTTCATAAAAATTTTGGAAAAGATTTTATATTCAAAAAGAATAAATAATTTGTTTGTTTTGCAAGAATTTCTTTCTTAATTTCTAATAAAAAATTAAAAAATAAATAAAAATAGAAAGTTTATTTTAAAATTAAATTATTAATTAATTAAGGTTGACAATAGAAGAATGGAAGGTAAAGTGAAAATGTATGAAAAAGCGAAATCACGAAAAGTTAATGATTGAAATTTTAATAAATTAAATTTATTCTACTAAAAAATTTGATTGCAAATAGCAAACTAATTTTTGTTAAACTTTCAGAGCAAATTATTTTATTTGAGAGAGAGAGAGAGAGAGAGAGAGAGAGAGAGAGTGAAATGAAATGAAATAAAATTATTTATCATAAGAATGAAATAAAGAAAGAATAAATAATATGTAAATTGTCCTATGAAATACCATTCAGGTAAACAAATAAATAAATAAACAAATAACTATGCTAATTGCAAGTATAAACGGAAATTTGAAAAATTCCTAAATTATAAAATCTTAGTGATAGTTTTGTAGTAATCAAATATTGTTAATATATAAATATAACTTTCGATGATTAAGAACTAATTTGAACAGATTAATCCAATAAATAATTCTTATCAGTGATTGTAAGAAATTTAATGAATGATTTGAATTAGACAATTAATGCAACTAATAATATATTTATTTTTAAATATAAATTAATTATAACAATTATTATGTAAACAATAAAAGTAAATAAATTAAATAAATAAAATAAAATAAATTTCAACAAAAGATTTTTCTAAAATTTGTTTTGAAATAATTAGTCAAAATAAATTTTATTACTATTTTCACTCTATTAATAATATCCGAATAATTCGATCAAATTATTTTCGTTTACTAATAATTAAGTAACAAAAGAGGAAATCACACAAATAATACTTTTAGAGTTGTTTCCAAAATCCACATGAAATTATTGGTCATAAAATTTTAAAACGAGCTTATGAGAAACGAAATGGCTTCGCAAATTTCTATGCAAAATTAAGTAACGATGAAAGGGATGATATCGAAGAGAGAATTAAAGTACTTCTAAAGAAAACTGTTGCAAATATTAATTTTATGGATGAAGTAAGTTATGGCACGATTTATTGCATGTATTGCAGGAACTATTTCAATTTCCTAGAATTTATTCAAAATTTAGGCAAAATAATTTTTGGAAAAATTTTTAATTAAAAATTTTGAAATTTAATTAACTTTTTAAATGAAAATTTAAGCCATTAATATTAGCATTAATTAAGCTTCAAAATTTTTCACTGATATAGTTTAAAAAATTTATCACTGACATAGTTTAAAAAATTTATCAGATCTTATCATTTGTATCATTATTCTTATTGAAAATTAAATCAATTCGAAACGAATCAAAATTTCGTTTAATGAGCTGCAAATTAATCATTCTAAAATTTAATTGTAATTTTACGTTCATTATATTTAACAACTGGATTTGTAATTTCTAAAAACAAAAAAGAATTTTTGAAGTTTTCATAAGTTCAATCTTTTATAGGTTCAAAGATTGGCAGAAGAATTCGGTGGCAAACATGTCAAATTTCGAGCTTTAGGTTTTAAGCCTGAATTTTTCGGAGCTTATGCTGATGCTACCATAACTGAATGTATATTCCTGGACAATGCTATACATCCTGCGCATCAAACACTTGCTGCATTTTCATCATTCATCGCCGTGGTTTAAATTTTAAAATTAGAATTCAAAATACAATCGTACGGATGCTAATTTTTTTGATATTTTAATACTGTTGTTGAAAACTTTATCTGTTTACTTCTTTTTCCACAATTTTTCTAGCTATAAAATTGCTCAAAAAATTTCAAACTCTAGGTATTTTCATCGGTGAGAGATGGTTTTTATGGAGAAATGCGACGTATGAGACGTGCATCAAACAGTTTTAGTACGGGTTCTAATTCGTCTTATATAAAGAAAACTGTATCAAACGATCTCGGTACTGACTTATCACAGAGGTTAATATTTTTTTTTAATTCAGAAAAATAATCATCTAATTATCAAAGGTAATCCTTAAAGGATATGATTTGGAGAACAGGTGGGTATGTGAACTATAACAGAAATTACGAAATTATTTTCCATGTATTATACGATGGGTAATGGTTATTTCAAAAACGCTAAATAAGGAAAAAAATATAATCATATTCTTTTCAGGTCAGTAAGTCCGGGTAATGAGTCTGGTGGATCGGATTTTAGTGCAATGATAATGATAACAGCAGACAATGACAGCTTAATGAAACCACAGTCAAATGATCCCTAAACATACCAAATTGTTGACTAAATGGATATTTACCTTTTCTCACATTTTCGCAAATATTTACTTTTCTTTAAAATGCCTTATTTCTTATTGTAAAATAACTTTGTTGCCAATTCGAAACTGAAACAATACATCATCCTGAAGTTTCTATCCAAAAAAAGATGGTGGCCAGACTTACGACATTGGCTTCAATGACAAAACCTTATGTAACCCATGCAGTTCTATGATAACAGAGGCGTAAATACTTATAACACTTAAAATCACAAGAGTTAAGTCGTCTTTTCGATCTTAATAAATGAGATAGAAACGAAAATTCATGGCACAACGCCAGTGCAATTCTACATTGCACATTATGCTGATATTCAATATCATATCATGTATGTACGAAATCTTCGCTTTAAAAAAAAACGGTGAAAATGACTTTCATCATTATAATCTAAATGTTTATTCCATCAGAAAAGAACAATAGGAAATAACGGAAGCAATTACTTTTTTCGTTCATAAATCCATTTATATATTGGGGCTTTCATCGGTTCTCCCTTAGCTATCTAAAAGCATAACTAAATAAACCACATCAGAACATAATAATTATTGGCCAGAACACTGAAATTAAACAAGGAAAAGCTTAAGAAAAAAGCAGTTGAGATGAAATTATTTAGAAATTAATGAGAAAAAAATATGCGTAAAAGAACATTTCACAAAAAATTTTTTTATTAGCTAATAAAAATCCTGAACTTCAATACAAACAATGCAATACACCTTTTTGGGCCGCAGTTCCTTCCCTTTACTTTCTGCTACATTCCTTCTAACTTCCAATTTCTCAACAACGATCTTCAATTCTTTGGCACGTTGCATCCTTTTCAATAGTTCACTGTACATCTTTCGCCGCTCGTGATCTGCTTGCTAAAAAAAAATTAATGATTCATGTTCTAGAGGTGAAGTGAACAAATCATACTAAGGAACTATGCAGTTATAATTTGCAAATATATAAATACACGGTTCAGTCTGCTAAGTTAACTTTTAAATTTCAGACTTGGAAATAACGATTGAATTAACGAAGAACAAAACGGGAATATTATGCACTTCACAAGAATAAAAATTGGCTGTAAAGAAAAAATATTATTGAAATCGGCACATATAGAATGAAAGAAAGTCAAATGCAGTTGGTAATATCATATCAAATCAAAAAACAAAGACCAATAAGTAACTGGGTGGAATGAATTCAAAAAAGAAAGCGAAAGAATAATAATAATACAATTCATACAGCTAAAACTGCAAAAAAACCAGTCTTACGAGCATACCTTCACATCATCTTTTTTTCCGGCGTTTATGATAGCGCTACTCTGAAGAGTAGAAATACGTGGTCGATTATACCTTCTATCCAAAACTTCTTTCGGCGTCTTGAAATACTTTACCGGATCAAAACTTTTTGCTAAAAGATGTTGTTCAGATTAACTAATATGAAATATTTCCCATGGAAGTCTTGACTAATAAATAAATGAACTCATGAACCAAATAGATCACTTCCACAAATAAAACTCAACGATATTAAAAACGATAGTTGATTGCTTTGAAAAGTGTAATGGGGATTATTCAGTTGGTTTTTAAGCTCAGGACTAAAAATTCACTGAAATTCTTCGCAGCATGCCATCCATAAAATAAAATAAGGACCATGACTCTCAAAAACAGTCCACAACGTCAGTCTACAAAGCATTACTTTAACTTACTTATATCCGAATTAGTTATTTGGAATTAGTTACTTTTCGCGAGAGAAATAAACAGAAGTTCAAAACTCTTGAAAAATAATAAAACATTGGAACCTTCTTGTTCTGTGTCCACGAAAATGGTATGGGTATTTTTCGCAACTACAGTGTCCGCAAAATGTAAGGTTGCTCTCAGTTTTTCAATCTTCTAAAAAAGACATAAACAACAATTATCGAAAATATGCTAGAAACGATGTTTTCCACATACTGAGGATTTACAAAGAGGATGTTTTAATGAAAAAAATTTGCCACTTTCACTCTTCATCTATTATAATCTTAGTCTGCATTAGTCAACAATAAATTCTAAGCACCGTTCGGAAACATTTCTTTCCATTTCTACAATAATTCAAATATAAAACTAAGAAAGTAAAATTACTTGGTTTTCAACATTCAATCGATGTTTCACATATTTCAAATCCTCTAAATCCTTTAATTTCTTTTGCACCAATGTGTCTTCATCAGGTTCTGGGGTATTTTCGTGATGTACTCCATCATCCTGCAAAATCCGATGTTAGGGAAAAAATTTTTTCATAATTCTTGAAAGAAATGTCATCAAATCAAATAACTGTATACGATACAATCAAGTAAACGGCATAAGGGTGAAAAGAACGGAAAGTTTACTCCAACATGGCTTCGAATCATATGGAAATGGAATTCATCCGGATTCCGATTCAATGCCTTCTGTCGCAGGCTTCGTAACTTCTCTTTCTTGTAATTGTAATCTCGAGCGCGCTGAACATAATCCTTCTTCTTCTCCAAAAGACCAAATTGTGCTCGCGATTCTGGCTGTAAATTTCCCTTCTTTACATATTATTCAAATGGAATCATAGAACAGAACTCAACGATGTTTAAATACCATTGCCACTCTCAATGGTGAATCATGAAATTCCATTTACCTACAACTGTAATTTAATTTCGCCAAGAAAGGAAAATGTGATGATGTAACAAACCTGAGGACGTTCACGATGAATACGTTGACCGACTTTCGATGACCGTTTCAAAGATGACATAATTTATCGAAGCCTGCAATATATACATAAATTGTCGGACACATCCCTCCTACTGAATATAAAACCATCTGCAAATATGTTCTCTTATATGCAGTACTAATATAATTTCCATCTTTCTTCTCCCTCTTCATCTATCCAACTCTCCTTCTCCATTACTCATACTCTCCACTCTAATCATAAAAACACTCTCAGTTCCGGGCTACCTGAGAATAATATGATATTATCACTACCGTCGTTATCACAGTGATATTCTTTCACGGTCTGCATTTAATTAATTTCAGTGCAATTCGCAACTATAGCTCTGTTTGCAGTCCTTCATTTCATTTTCCCTGCAATCACTGATCTATTCTCTCTTTCTTCGTACTCACTTCCTTCGTCACAATTCTAGTGATGATCCCGAAAGCTGTAGCGAAGTATTTTGTCTCGAGGCGATTGATTTCTTTGCGACTGTTGATTGTTTATTCCGCGAGATGTGCAGGGGGTAACGGTTGCAATACTCCATTGGGGTAGGTGATGCGTTGGTCAGCGCCTGTCGTATGGGAAATTTAATTTCGATTGAGGGATGACTAAAATTTTTGCAAATTCAGATGTCAGAGAATACGGAAACAGTGGCATCCGAGAAGTCAGTAGAAGAAACGAATAACAAACCGGAGCGGGAATCAAGTAAATTCGGTGAACTGCCGTTGACATTGAGTGAACGACTGGAGAAGCTGAATAAGAGTGATTATTTGAGCCGTTCAGCAGACGACCCGCGATGGTTTGACCGAGAGTATAATCAGAAACAAATCGATTCCCCCTCCGACAGACCGTTTTGGTCAGCTCCGATTGATGCTCGCTATCAGCAAATAAAGATGGGACGCCATTGCAGTGATTATTATCAGGATTATTACCGGTGCACCAACTTGTTGGGTGAAGATTACAAACCATGCAAATTCTTCTACAACACTTTTAAGGATATATGTCCATCATCATGGATACAGAAATTTGATGAATGGAGAGAAGAAGGCGTGTATCCGGGACATTTTGATCGTTAACTTAAATACTCCAAGGATATATTGCTCTTTACTTTGGTTTTCGCGATGATTTAGGGTATATTAGTAAGATTCTCTTCCCTCTAACTGCTATATTTTACCGTGTTTATAACTCCATTATTCGTAGTTTATAGTGTTGTTCGAATTTTCCTTCATGCAGTTATATTATCTCTTCTTCAAATCAAAGTAATCTTGTAGCAGCTTTTGCAGCATAATTCTCTAGTTTTATAAGCCGCGCTGAAGATGTAAAAATACTTTGCGTCGACAATGCTGCCATGTATACATTTTATTTGAATTGAACTAGTAAAAAATAAAATTAAGGTTATGTTAAAAAGCAGTACAGTGGATCAGAAAGAGTTGCAACGACGTGAGACATATTTACGCGATAACTCTCGACCATTCAAACTTGTTGATCCGACAACTTGGCCACGACGTTGGGGGGTAACATTCTTGGGTGTTGGTATTGGCATATTATCTTGGAAATATTATACGGATTGGGCGAGAAAACCATTCTTTTACAGTTAGTTTATTTAAAATAATGAAAATGAGTAACTGCGTGAATTTGTTTTGAGTGAATATGTAAATTTGTACACGAAAGGAAGATGTTCGATCATCAGTCGTTGAGTAGAGGGATTCAAATACTTATTTTAGTAGCTTTCTTACTGAGAACTTATTTATAATGCGAATCGAAATCATATGTTGCACTTTTGGACTTTATTTCAGGTTTCGTTCCTCGCTTCGTTCTCTTAGTTTTTGTGGGGGGCATTGGATACGTGGTTGGTTCTCTTCGTGAATATCACTACAAAACCCGTGACGCTGTTATTGAACATTACATCTCGCTTCATCCAGAAGACTTCGAGCATTTGACAAATTGTAAGCTCTTTTATGGATGTTCTGATTAGATAAGCATTCAAATTATAAACCTACACTCTAAAATTTCGAAATTCACTGGATAATAAGGTTTTGTTTTTCTGGTACATGAAGTTTAATTTTTTCAGTGGACGGACGTAAATTCTCGGAAGTGCTTATACCTTGGATTCCTCGACGTACACATCATAGAAAATTCGATTAGGATTCGTTGGCTGTACTAACCTAACAAACTTGTATCATTTATTTCACGTTTTACTGTTCGCTAGTTGTATATAGAAAGTATTTGCCGTAGTTTTTAATCCGATTTATTAATGGAATCCGAAATAAGCACTGATGGTTTGAAATCTGCTGACTTGGTCAACGAAAAGCGTCGACATATGTTAGCACGATTGGAAGCGCGTCATGCACGGGATACAGCTGGGGTGAAAACTTCTACTGATGCAGCGGATTTCGATAAACTGCTAGCAAAAGCTACACGTGTAATAAATTCCTCAGAACTGAACATTGAGCCTGAATTTTTGCACGAATTAGAAATCGCCCTGACGCTAATTCCACCTGGCCATCAGTCACGTCGTCTAAAAGAAGCTTTAAATGTGCTACGCGGCAAAATGCAGGAGCAAATTGGATTGGCACATAAGCAGTCAGCGTTTTCATTTAGCACCAGAAAGGAAGGTGCTGTGGAATCAAAAGTACAAAAAGCAGCAATTGCCAAATGTAATCCACTTGGCCCCATTCAGACAACAGCCAAATCGCTAGTGCGAAGTGCTGTCACAGTAACTGCGGAGGTACATTTTTATTAGTGTGCAGTGTTTTACTTATGGATGCTATTAAATGTCACTGTTTAGATTTTGATACGATATCTTAAAAAGTCAAAAAAAATTCTGTTATAGCATGGGAAAGAATTGATAGTGAAAGGTGATGATGGTGAAGAAGTTATGATCAATGATGTCACTAATTCTGTGGTTCGCGTTCCTTTCAAAGCATCGACGGTACATATGAAGTCCGTGAAGCACACCACTCTAATTTTTGCACCAGTTAAAACTTCTCTTCTAATAAGAGACTGTGAAAATTTAACAGTTGTAGTCGCTGCGCAGCAAGTTAGAATCCACGATAGCCATCATATTCGGTTCTACGTAGAAGTTTGTTTCAAATTTTCGAAATTTGATTTTATTGTATTACCGTTTTTTTTAGAAACTTTTTTCCAGGTGCTGTTCTGTTCAGCATGCTTTTATGTTATTTCCTTGTCCTCATTAATGAGCATTATATGTTGTCTTTTGTTAGAGGTGGCTAAAAAAGTAAAAAATTGAAGAGAATAACAGAGTAACACTAATATACTAATTACATGTTGAACGGATGTTACTATTCTTAAAAAATTTTTATGATTGAGTTTTATAAGGAGAAGTGAGGAAATTGTATGAAATAATTTAGGTACGTGGAGCCTTGGTTATTGAAGACTGTGATGGAATAGAAGTTGCACCGTATAACGTCGTTGGCTTTGAGCGAGACCCACAAAATAACAACTGGCGTAACATACAAGATTTCAGTTGGCTTTCTTCGGAAGAACAGAGTCCAAATTGGAAAATCATGGAAGAAAACTCATCAAGATGCTTTACTCTGTAATATAAGTTATGAAACTTCTATTTTCCGACAAAATTCGTATATATTTTTTGTGAGCCACGGAATTGACTTTTATAAAGAATTGATTCTAAATTCCAGCTTGATAAGTTAGTTCAATATGGACTGTTTGTTCCGAGTTTTATTTTTTGGATTCTTTTGAATCATTCATTTTTTTTTATATTCGTAAAAAAATAGTCGATTTAGTCTTAATTGATGAATTTTGTTTTTTCAAAGTATTAATAATGAATTCATTTACTTGTTCATTTTAATTGTCTTTCCCAATGCGTGTTTCTAAAGTAATTTCTATATTTAATGACGAATTCATTAATTACGATTTCACTCTGCCGGTCAGTAAGTGTGCGAACAGTTCTGTTTTTTTTCCTTATTTTCTTATTAAAATTTTAATAAATTATTATTGATAGTAGCATTGGAATTTACTGGATTTGAAGTAACAATTTTGCAGTACTCAGTTTGAGGAGATTTCCTCTTCAAGATCAGAAAGATGGGCAGATCTCGCTTCTTACTGGTCCTCGTCCTTCAAGTTTTTAACTTTCTAGTTGTTGATTTGTCCTCATTTCGTCAAAAGCAATTTTATATGCATGCATAAAAGACATAGAGCATTCTGTTTAAGTTCATTTTTGATACGGAGGTGTTACTGAAGAGCGGCTGTCAAGACTGCGATTATATTTTATTACGTTAATAGATTTTTCGTGGAGGTAGAGTTTTTAAAAATTGTATGGACAGTAGAATAAGTTTATATGTTTCTATTTTTTTTTGGTTACGAAAGAAATCTTAGATAACTCGATCTTATTCCATAAGGTTGAATTTCAACTTCAATTGAAATGCACAAATGTTCCTATTGAAGGAGTTGAATAAAGGTTGGTAAAGTGATCTCTCATGAGTGAAACATTTAGATTTAAAACCGTCGAAATTTGTGAAGTTAAATTTTGAGACTTCTGTAATATTTAAGTCTGTAATATTTAAGTTCCCAAGCACTTCAAAGATGGCAATCATACAAAATTGAAATTTTTTAGCTCTTATTTGTAATCACCACGGCAACTAGTTTTACAAAGCTAAAAAAATCTACGTTACTCTCCCAAAATGGGTTGTTGCTCGTCGAATATATTCCATGATGAGGAAAAAGGATTGGAAGATCACTTGTTTCCATATCTTGATTATCAGGGACAACCGGATGATGAATACAAACAGCTAGATACTGAAAATGATCAAAAGGGTGATACCGCTGTGGAGCATATATTCAAGAAAACGAAGTGAAAACAGATAGATTGAATTTCAACTGATAATTTTCTACTTTAAATTTATTCTAACTAATCAAGCTTTCTTAACAACTATTATTTATAATAATTAATCAATTGCAACCGTAATTTTTGAAAAAGTTCAGCTACAATTACTTGAAATAATTTAGATTTAATTTTTTTTGAACTCCGTCTTTTCAAAAATCGGAAAAATATTGAGCTAGATTAGAATCAAATTTTCTGATCATCTACATATGAAGGAAGCAATTAGCAGTTCTGCGGTGACATCAAAAATGGCTCACAGTGCAAACTATCAAAGTTTTTCACTTAATTCATCTTAAGATTATCGATAGATTTATTCCTTATATATCCTTATCTGAAACAATAGATTTGATTATATCACCAATGAAAGATAAAGAAAGTACCGAAATCAAAAAATTCTTATCAAAAAAAATTAAGTGTTAACTACAACTCTTAGTTGATATTCCATTAAATAATTATATATAAACTTTTAATTAACTTTTTTTCATCTATGAAAAAAATTAAAACTAAAACTTTCATTGTACAATTATTTCAAATCATTGCGTTAAAAAAGTTCTGCAAGGTCCCTCAATTATACCTAAGGTATTCATTCTGTCTTTTAGGATGGTATATGGACAACCTCCCAAGGATATGAGAAATTTTCAAATTGATTGGAAACACGACTACAATATTGATTTCGTTAATCGACCATGCCCATATGATTTTCCAGCATTTGAAGGCGATAAACCAGCCGATTATGATGAAAATGTCCTTCCTTTTTTTTTTCAATTTCAAAAGAAATTAAAAAACAGTGGAGAACATGATAAGTTAAAATTTTAATTAAATTATCTTAAATTCAAAATTTTAATCATTTTAAATTTTTGTATTTCAGAAAGATGTTACTGTAGAGAAAGAGAAATTGAAAAAAGATAATGGCGAAGAAAATGAAAAAGGAGGAGGAAGGAAAAGGAAATCAAAGAGTAAAGGAAAAGGCAATTAAATTTAAATTTCATTTTAAATTTATGATTTAGATTTCATTTTAAATTTATCACAATTAAATTATCAATAAATCTATTGCAGGGAGAAAGAAGAGTGATGGTAAAAATGATAAGAAGGGCAGGAAATCAAAACGTTCGGCTAATGAACTCGATCAATGTAGCCTTAGTGCGAAAAGTTGAGTGAAAAAAACGAATTAGTTTAATAAAAGCTTTTTAATTTCAAAATTTCAACAAACTTATCATTCCACCTTATCAATTCACTATAAAATTTTATATTCTACCTTCAATTCATTGATTGATATATCATTTTGTAATCCAATAACCATTATTATCGTTTAGCATAATAAATGATTTGGCCAATATTTCGCCAAAAAACTATAATGATATGCAAATAACGAGGAATTTCCATCATCTTGAACAATAAATCCTAAATCTTTTATCATATTAGGTTTAGCCACAGCTAATCATCAGGCTTTTCATTTATAGCTGTAAATAATTTTTTTTTCCAGTGATGATACTTCATTAGAATTATAGTCTAATTAAGTGAAATTTTAAGATGTAATATTTAATCTTATCGAAATACTAAAAATCAGTTAAATGCATTTAATTAATTTAATTCATTAATTTGCATTTTATCTTTGTTAGGCAATTTGGGGAAAATTTAGATTTTTAAATTTTTGATGTTTCTTAAAACATTCATAAATATATATATATATATATATTTTTTGAAACATTTTTATTTTGTAATATACAACGAAAATAATGAATTAACGGTGAAAAAAAAATTACAAATAAACAAAAACAGAGTAAACAAAAAAAAGTGTAAACAAACATACATGCAAATGAAAATGCGAAATGAAAAGTAAGGATTTAAAATAAAATTCAAAAAAGCCCGCAATATCAAACGTCATGTTCACGATATATACCATGTATCACGCATTAATAATGACAATAATCGTAGTAATAATAATAATAATAATAGTTAATAATAATAAAAAATAAATATTAATAATAATAGTATTAACTATAATAGTAGTAGCAGTAATAATAATAAAGATATTAATAATGATAATAATAATACAACTACTAGAAATTTCTACAATTTATTTAAAAGAAAAATCAACTAAAACCTATTTACTAAAAGTTGAAATATTTTATTATGCTTGTTTGTAAACTAATTTTTGTGCATCAATTCCTTTTTAGATTATTCGTTATCAAAATTTTCAGTTATCACTGGAATTTCAACCTGAAGATAATTTAATTAATCAATTACATTTACAAACGTCAAAAGTTATTCAGACAACCTGATCAGAGATGATTAGTTAAAAATGATTAATTTAAATTATTCATATTTGCTCTCTTTAACAATTTAATTTACTCCCACTCTCTACTATTTTTCCATTCAACATCTGATCCCATCTTTTTATTAATCAATTGCGAAACATAATATAAGTCTTTATATGAAGTAACTGCAACGATTGCTTATAGCAATGCGAAATCATAGTTGCTTCTTCATGGTTGCTTAAGAGAGCTAGTAAAGAGGTAGTACAAATTTTATGATAGTAGAATCGCTAGCTTGGCAAAATCTCAAGCTTATGGCAGTAATTTTCAATTTCGCAAAAGCACAGGATTATCATTTTACTTTGTACAAATGTAATTGGAACTCGAAATCTTCCAATATAATTCTACTAGCCTAAAATTTACTTCTCACTTACTGTTGATGTATAGCAATTGGAACATACAAAAAATTTAAATTATTTAAACAATCTATGGTTTAAAAATGAAGACTGACAATATAGAAAAGAAAGTGGAAATTAATAATTACACAATTACAAGTAAGATATTGTTATCAGTGGACTTAAATCCAATTCTGGTATGATTCTCCGGTATATATTCCATATTTCCGTCTATTGATTTTCCGTTTTGGACATTTATCCTGTTTGTCTTAGAAAAAGCTTTCCAGATAAAATAATAAGAATTTGAGAAATTCCTCCCTCTTTCAAAATTTTTAAAATTCCATTTAAATATTTTAACAGAGTGGTATGATATAATATATTAAAGAAAGCAAACGAATGAAAAAGGAAAAAGTTATTATTACGAGAATTTTTGTTGAGATCTTTTTGTCGAACGCATTCGTTGTTAACACCGCCAAGGATTGTATCATTAGATATATATTCAAATTGATCGTTAAATATTAACTTGATCGATGGAAGATGGATTGTATATTCCGCTATGGTTGAGACTAATTGGTTGGTTTCACGCATTTGAGCTGATAACATTTCTCCTATTCGATGAATATACTGATAATATCAGTAAGGAAATTTTTTTTGGTACCATAATTAGCAGGAAGTTATTTCTTCCAATGATTCTTGTCATGTTGGTATCTGTTCATCGGTGCTTTCATCACTTTCATTTACTGCTGTCACTTCACCTTTACATTCTTTTTTATGCTTCATTCGCCTATTTTGAAACCATATTTTTACCTAAAATTAATTACATACAAAATTCAAAATATTTTCGAAACCTTCCTCACACCTTTCTATCCATTATGTTGGCTATTTCAAATGCTTAATTCGCGGAGTTTTTTTTAAACCTAACAAATTTCGATTAACTCAAATAGTTAAATCATTCGTTTCAAATTATTTCATATAAACAAATCAACAGGCTGTCAATAAAAATTAAATCAAAAGTTTTTTCGCCTTCTTTTTTTCGGTTGCCTTTTAAGACAAACAAAATATTTTGTAGTTGATAACAAAAAAGAAAAAAGGGAAACCAAGTCGGCAAAGAACAAAGGAGAGTTTATTCAGGGAGAAAAAGAGAACGGGTGGAAAAAACAGAGGCTCATCTTTAATATAAATTGAAGAAAATGTTTCGCCCTCGGGAGTATTCCTTCCCTTTCTTTTCTTCTAATGGGACCACCCAGGTGATGCAATAAATTAGGAAAACCCCATCATACAGGGGGGGGGGGACACATTGTTCATCTTCCCTCTAATGAGAATGGAATTCCGCCAGATAATTAAATGAGACAAAAAAATATATATGTACCTATTTATTTTATGAATTTTATTCCTTGGGATGATCTCAAGTACTAATGAGGTACAAATGAGCGCAAATGTTGCACAGCTAAAAAAGTAATCGTTTTATATGAACAGCTTATGAAGGAACTTATAAAAATTATGAACTTATAAGGAACT
>CAKAEH010001924.1:0-22370 GCA_916381525.1 Cercopithifilaria johnstoni | reverse complement strand
CAGATGCTTACGATGGCCCGCTTGATGCAACTTATCGCACACAAGATATGGAAGGTGAACCAATTGAACAATTGATTGCTGTGTATCACAGCGGTCGATCGGATGACTATGTACCACCCATACATAACTTTCTTCGCTTTATGTGATTTTTGTTTTTTAAAAAAATTCAAATTGTCATGTTCCTTTTTTTGTTCATTAAAATTTGAATTTTTACAAATGAATTATTTGAAAGTAATTAAAATGAATTATTGATAGAGAAAAATTCAAATATTAATGAAATGCATTATGAAAAAATCTATCTTTTACCTTCTCAGTATATTATTATTACTAGTATAATTATTCTTTTTTGTTTCCCTTTGAATAATTAATTCTGTTGACAAAAAACGAACTTTTATGAATGTAATTTTTTTTTTAATTGACAGCTTTTTTTTCTTACCTATGATTACTAATGATTATTAATTAGTTTTACATGATAAAATGAATTTGATATAATTTTTGATTTTCACTGCTTGCTTTATAATTTATTTCCTTCGAACATTTTATGTGTGCGTCTCTGTCTGTGTCTATGTGTGTATGTATGTGTGTGTGTGTGTGTGTATGTGTATGTGTGTGTGTGCGTGTGTGTGTGTGTGTGTGTACCTGTTTTATACATTTGCTGTTTTAGAAATAATTTAAAGAAACGTTTTTTTTTTCTTATCCAAACTTTTATTCTTACCGGTACCCTTTTCTGTATTAATATATTTAATCATCGTTTTTGTTTTCCCTTGTTCCCCCTCCGCTTCATTTATCCTCCTAACGAAATCCTCCGTAACATATTTGTCGTATTGTTTTTTATCTTCATTTTTGAAATTTATCAATTATACTTGTTACAGGTTATCGTGTCTCTAGATAGCAATTAATATATCTACTAATTATAAAGTTTTCAGATTAAAGATAATACTTATCACTCTCTCTGATACAGTTTATTTATTTAAATCAAGATTGAAATTGTTGCACAAGAGTAAATAAACATTGATACGATCGATACCTCTGATCTGATCAAAATCATAAATAAATTCTATGATTGGAAGACGCTAATCATACTTCTTTCCCTTATTTATCTTTAATTTCAAAGAATTTAAAAGTCTTTTCGAAAATTCGAAATTTTTTCTACGGTAAATGCAAACAGAATTAGTGAGCATTAAGATATAGAGTGAGACCGTTACCTATAAAACCACTTGGTTTCATTGATTAGGTAGACTAATTTATTATTATAATCATAAGTCGAGTTATTCGAGATGTTTCATCTTAATTAGGTTAGAGGTGATCCAGGATAACGTTATTATAGTCATCCAAATAATGGCATCTCTCCGCATCCTCTTGCTCGAACATTTTCGATCGCTTGTCACGTGCTTCAATTTCTGGCTCTCACCCTGCCCATACCGGAGTCGCCGGAATCCCTTATGTCCAGACTTGATTTAGGGATAAATTAATATGTGGGGAGCATAAATATCGTCAGTTCAGTACTAAATATTCCAAATTAAAATGAATTACAGAATGGTTGAAATCATATTTACCAAATTTATGGAATACCTGCCCAAGATCCGAATACTCGACATCAATCTCATTACTTGCATCAACGATTACCCTCCGATATCCTAGTCGAGGTAATTAGGCAATAAAAACTTCAGTAATGAAAGTGATACGGAATCGAGATACATGAAAGATATGCGAAGCATTCAATATATCGCATCACATATTCGGCCATAAACCAGAAGTCCAATAATTCAGTAGGAAAAGATTGACAGAAGTGTCAGTCATCTTTTCACAATGAAGCTGAAGTGATAAAATGAAGAAAATGTTCCCCACGGTAAATGTTAAATATTCTAATCCCAAACAACCATTCCGAAAAAAAATTGTAAATCTTTTGATTCGGACAAATTATCGCAACCATTTGATTTGGAAGATAATACGAAATAAGATCTAGTTAAGAGTCTGGAAGGATGCAAAAGTAAGAAACTATGCGCAAATTATATTAAAAAAACACATCCTAGAAAAACTTAGAAAAAGAAAAAGTTCGTCATTTTTGACGAGGATTAAATTTCATTTCATACATTTTAAAACAATGAAGCCAATTCGCTAGATCGAAAAAAAGTGGCTGCTTTACCAGTTATCTCAAATTCACGTCATAGAAAGAAATCCAGTATCCTGGAATCCAACGTACAACGTAATGAAATATGGCAACTCTTAAAGAATTTACGCTACACTTCAACAAACAATAATTAATCCCGTTGAAAGCAAACAACTATCGACTCTCATAAAAATTTATAATGCTGATTGATAAAATGCAACAAAATATTTTCTGAGCTTCGTTAAAACAAGAAATAAGTGATAAGCAACTAGGAAGTACACCATGATGTCGTTTGCCAGTTCTTCTATTACTCAAAATTTGACAAGCAATACTGAGAAATATGAGCAAGATAGTCGTCATTAATTTCGAACTTCATATATTTACAATGAAATCAAAATTGAAGCAAACAAATCATATAATAATCAGAAATGAAAGAATCGTCTTCTAACGCATCAATATTTTGTGTCATAAACTGTTTCCTACAACATTTGTCAGAAACCCGAAATCACTTTATAATATAAAATTGTATTATAAAATCATTCTGTATTATTAAGATTTATGTCAATGAAATTGTTTTGGCCAGAATATAAGATATTTCTGGGTTATTCATTTGATATAAGATTCCAAGAACATTATAAAGGACATATATCAAATGCCCATATGATTCCCTTTCATCGTTTTTTTTAATCAAATGACCGAATGACTTTTGTGCACAACATTAGTTTGTCTATCAAACGATCTTTGATTTGCACCATTATTTTGCCTATAAATGACTGATTGTCAAAATTACTATGATCAATACTGTACCGCCCAACCCGATAGGAAACACATAACGTCTTAATTGCTACCGTGGCCAGTTACCCAGGACTTAGGGAACCAATTGGTCAACTGGTCAGCAGTCAGTTGTTCAGTCTCATCTCACTATCAACATCTTACTTAACCAATACCTTGACCAATAGAATCAACCATTCTTCAAATCAAAGGCAAAGAACAATAGCCAAGTAATCGACTCAAATATTATACTTTCCCATAATTGTATTGTAACGTCAAGAAGAATTAATCTCTCCATTAAATTGTGTCAGATTAAAGTTCTCCTACAACATTATCGTTCACTGAACACTGTTCTGCTCCATTACAGTTCCCTTTTACATTTGCATCGACTTCTGAAATTCAAGAAAACATTTAAAGAAACATAGTGGAACTTCCAATCCTTCTTTCCCTCATCTCCTTTTCCCCAGTGCTTCTCCACCTCTACCCTCTACTATAGGTCAGTGGAACTTATAGATTAGATCACTGAACACCATTCCAATTTCTTTTCGTGTTTTTATTTAAATAATATGTTTTTGCGATGTTCTTGTTCCTTGTTTATTAAACAACACCACACACCAATCTTCAAAACAGAACTCACCTTGTCATTAACGATAACCAAACTTATTAAACAGATCAAAAAGTAGTAAAGATATTATTACAAATGCCTACCCCAAAGTGCGTTACTGCCAAGCTTTTCACCGAAGATAAATTTTTTCGCTTCTTGAACCTCACGTGATGCATCATTAAATATGGCGTCCGTCTCGATTGTCATTAGATGCTTCTGTCCCAATGTAAATCTTATGATCTCACACGCCTTTTTACAGTAAAACAAAGCTCGATGCGGTTGTTTACACCTGAAATTCTCTTTCAAATTTCTGATCTACTTTGCTTGAAGAACGTGCAAAAAAATACCGAAAACGAATGATTGAGCTAAATTCTAAGTCACTTACTTCAGGTAGAAAGTAGCAATGCTGCGATAATGAATGCCAACAGCAGGATGATTGTATGGGAAACAAAAGCGGACGCATTCTTCCGCTTCCAAATGCAAATCCAGTAACTGTTGATAGTTTGATACATCAATCAGTGGAATTAGTAGCTAAAACTGGTTGAACTGGCATTACTGATTTCAGATACTTTAAAAAAGAGAAAATAGAATGACAAAAATATAAGAATAAGCAAACTGGATATTAATTGCCAAACTCCATTTTTCTGAAACTTTTGATAAAGCCATACTAAACAAATGATAACCATTTCTTGAAGGTGCATTAAAAAGAGTAAACATACCTGGATGATTTTGCATAGAAATACATTTATTTTCGATAATAACTCGCTAAAACGTTTTTTCAGATCGGTCAGAAATCTAATGCTTTGCTCACGTGACATCTGAAAGCAAGGGAATAACAGTTTATTTATTACTAACTACAAAAAATATTTAATTGATATAAACCAGCACAGATCATTGTTTACAGCTAAGATCTATTGAGACATGAATCAAATAAACCAAAGAAATATATTTGTTTAACTTGTGTGAATAAGTCCGTCATTTCTATGGATGGTTCTGCTAAAGGTGTTCTATTGAGCTTGTGAATAGGTAGTTTTACTGAACATGGTGGGAATACAAAATCTTACAAGTCACTGTGTATGAAAAAGTCTGAAAATGTGCATATGTTGACATATGTGTCAGCATAATAATACAAAACTTGGTTTATTAAAGCTTTAGACTACAACAATATTTACCTAATTTTTGCCGTCAATTTTCATAAAATTCTCTAGTGTAATTATCAAATGGATATCATTTCTTCCATAAAATAAAAATGAACCTGCTCAACTTCACGATTTTCAACAATTTTATCGATAAAACGCATAGCTGCTATCGCTTCAACAACATACTCCGGACATACTTTATTATGGCATTTCGGACAGGTTATTATTTGAGTATTCCGATCTTTGTAAGGTACATCACCAAATATGCATAAATATTCCCGTTTCTCCTGCAACTGTCATCGAGCTATAATATGATTTATGATGTACGTCCAAGCTGAATACACGGTTCAGAACAATTCATAAAATGGATGGAAATTTAATGCAAATATACTACATTGCATAAAGCGTGAAAATGTGCAAATTTATCCACTGTAAATGCATTAATAGTTTATATTAATAATAGAAAAGTATAAAGAGCAAAATATTTCAAATTCAAAAATTCATTTTCTAAGGCAGTCACTGAAAATTAAAAAAATAAAAACATTTTGCACGAGTTAGTTGTAACAATGCGAGAACTGGGATAAAAAATCAATTTACCGGACAATTTGGACACAGAATAGATGATAGGAGAGAATCATTCGGATCATCACAACGTGTGCAATGACATTCAAAGTACCACGTATCCTTCAATAGTTTGCGTCTTTGTTGCGTCGTACTACAACAGTAATTAAAGAAATCAAGTGACAACACAAAAAATTTCAAAGACACTGAAATTTGAAAAAAACCAAAATGCAACTGTAAATAGCCAGTCTTCTTAAAAAATAACACTACCTTCACAGTAATAATCTCAACTGACTTAATTTAAAAACAAAAAATACACTTACTTGATTAAATCTATGTACGAGTAATAAGTTGAATTGAGATTTCGTAAGTCAACGCTAGGAGTAAGGCCCCTTAATGTTGCAACAAAACCGTTACAAGTATATATTGTATTTGGACGACAACTATGATCATAAGCACATAAGTCCAAATATAAACCTTTTCCGATTTCCTGAAAATTTCATTAATAGAAAGAAACGTTTCTAAAAATCAGTTTTCGAATTCCAAATCTTAATTTTTATCATAAATTTCAATTTTCATAAAGTTTTTTTTGCAATCAGGACATATCACGAAATGCAGGGAGGACAGTCCAGGCACTGACTGATGTGCAAAGTAACATACTACTAGAAGCTCCAAACAAATATAGGAACATTACCATAACCTGAATCAAGGCGTACATGCATACCATCAGTAGCCTCTGCAGTTGTGGATAAAAAGAATGGTCTTACAGATGGAACTTCGAGCCTTTCTGAGAAGCCCATGCATATCCTTGCCTGACCGGAAATCCCGTCCTTAGCATCAGGCAGCTGCATTTCATGATTAGACAAGGCGTGATGATCAGCAGCTACCTATTTACAACCATTCTTGTACATCATAAATTACCTCAGTGTAACCGCAGTCGCTGATAGCGTGGCGATTGATATAGTTTCGGCAGTGCAACTCGAATACTTCATCTTTACTAACCATTGCTTTCGATCCATAGAATGCAAGAAGACCAGAATAAATCTCTTTAAATCAAACTCATTACTTCGAACTAATTGTGCTAGTTTCGAGAGTCTTTATGCGTATATACGTGAGCCCTCCACTTTTATTTTTATCCATGCATTGTATTCATATTCATTATCCAAAATTCATTGAAAAATGCAAGACTTAAGCTAGAAACAAAAAACGAACAAATGCCTACTATCACTCTTTCTAGCAAATACGAATATTTGGCGATTGACATATGATAGCATGATCTGCCCAACAAAGCCTTTGGATTCTGGACCCCTAGCTTTCAAGAATCCCACCATTTCCCTCTTCATTCTCACCAATAAATTTTTACCGTTGAATTTCTTCATGGCAGGAGGATCCTGTTTAATGAGATCCGTATGGGACCAAATATCCATAATGGATCTTTTGGATGTACGATCCTTGTAAAAATTATTGTCCTCCTTGTCTTTTCCCAGTTTAATTGCCTAAACATACTATCGGTTATATTTGAAAATGTAGAAGTGCTTAACTGTAAATCCTTGCAAGAGTTTCGACAAATTCAGGCTATTATCCCTTTTCCTCTCCCCAATTTCTCAATCTTCATAAAGTAAAAATACAAATTCCGACATGCAACAAACCTTATAACGAGCAACGATCCTGCCCAACAAACGTACTTCAATATTGGGCATCGCATCATACGTTTTGAACGCTTTACATTCCGATCGATGATCCTTCCATCCTAATGTTTGGCACTTCTGACCACAAAACATTCCTTTACGACATGCATGACAGCGCCTATAATGTGACCTTTTTAAAGTTTATAATAGCTATACGTTGGCTCCATAATGGTATTATCAATAAAATCTGTATCAGATAAACTCACTGAATCAGAAGAACTCAATATCATCCCTTATGGATGAACGTTTACAACCTTAACACATATTTTCCATCATGAAAAAAAAAAAAAAAACGATTATAGATCATAAAAGAATGCGACGAAAAGTATACAATAAAAAACGGAAATTATTACTTAAGAGTGTCAATCTTTGCAAGGCAATACCAGCATCTGCTTGATAACTGCTCATCATGAAGGGAGTACGCAAACGGATAGAAGTCAATTCTTCGTGAGCTATCACCATCTTCAGATGTATCAATTTCGGTAGCTATTTTTCCGTTCAATTCAACAGTATTCTTTTCAGCTGCTTCGGCATCATGTTTCACCGATTCATTCTAGAATTGTTAGCATACGCAATTTAAAACTATTTGAAATCATTAAAAAATTATTCGGGAGGAAGTATTTTCCTGAATTGCCTGAAACAACAAATCCGAAATTATTCAACGAAACACCTGGATTGATGTGTCATTATCGATGTATGGTCGACGAGATCCATGACTAACTTTAGCATGACGATGAAGTTTCTTCTTCTTCATCTTCGCTTACGTGCTACCCTTAATCACATTTCCCAATGTTACGATGTTGTTTCCACTGATCAATATTTGTTTATTGTTCGATATTTTGCCTCTCTCACTCACGCTCATCGAAATCATCCTTCTTCTTTACCGAACATCAACTTCACTTTTTATCGACCCGTTCTTTCCAACCCTATATCTCTCATCATCCACTTCCTACTGCTTCATTTTCTTCTCTCCCTTCCTTACAACTACTAATCCATAGCTTGCGGGTTTGAACTCAATGAGCGCAAAAATTTCTAAGGCTAATCGGAAAATTTGTTGATGAGGTTGATTTACAACAAATGTTTGTGGAGGGAGTGCCAAATTGAAATCGAATATAAGGAACCCATGAACAGCTTTACAACTCACCAACTTCATCATCTCTTTCACCGACAGAATACAATCTACATTTCCATCCAGTTATGCTACTCTCTAACGATCATCAATTGATACGTTATTTTCATCATCTGTGATGATTGATGAAATAATGAGAGAATTTGATACAAAAATCTACATGATCATTTACTTGAAATATAACCAACCTTATCAAAGAAAAGTCAAAGTTAATAAAAGATTAGGAAGAAATAAGAAAATATAATTAGCAAGAGATTGAAAATGACGGCAGAAATTGTATTTACCAACAAACAGCTAAGATTAAACCTCATTTCTTCATCCATAACACAAACTTCATCTTTTAAAAATGGCTAATAATTTAAAAACGAATTAAGCTTTCCTTCTTGGAGTAGCCTATTTTGGAGTAGCTTATAGCCTAGAGATTTAAATTTTGTTTGTATTTGCCATAGTTACTTTCATAATGCTAAACTGGAAAATACTTGCTATAGTTGCTTCCAATTTTATTTTGTCTTTTTTTCTTTAAAGAAAACTAATTTCCTTCGGTTAGTTTTATATAGCTGTCACTAAATGAATTTAGTAGATTCAATTAATTCAGCATAATTTAAATTATGGAACCAAAATATGCTGATTAGGATAGTTTTAATAAAACTTCTAAAAAATTCTTATAAATTAATATTACTGTCATTGAAAGTAAATAATTAAAATTTTCAAAAAACCTCTTAATTTTTTTGACATATTTATAACTATATGTTTGCTTTCTTTATGAATGTTACCTGTACAAATTAAAAAAGGTATGAACATTTAAATATTGTTCTAATTACCATTCATATATATATATATATACATATGCCTCGTTGATATTAATGTCTTCCGAACATTGTTACAATGTACATTTCACTGTTCTCTTGCCCACTTTATCAGTCTCTTGCTAAAGTACTTCTTCTTTCGTTTCCTGCTATCTCCTTAGCCATATGCTGTACTTTTGTTTCTCCCTATCGGTATGGTAAATCAATATCGCTATAATAAATAATACGTGTAATTTCTAACATTCTAGCAAACATTTTCAATCTCTAATATTATGCTGCCTCCAAAAATCTTAATGTTACATGGTACCTCTAAAATATCTAATGTATTTTCAATTCTCCTAATCTCTACCATGAATATTTCCAAATCTCATCAACTCCTGCCACTCCCTTTTCCACCACTATCTTCACATCAAATCTTCACATCAACTATTTACCCGGGAAGTCACTGTACACATCATTTAGATTTTACCAATACAAAAACTTTCTGCCTCCTATTTTTAAATATGCCCTTTGAACTGTGCTATATTAAGTTAAACTACTTCGAACTAGGCCCTTTAAACTAAACAGTCTTGAGCTAAACCCCACTGAATTCTGTCATTTTGAATTCAAGCCACTGAGCTACACCTCGTAAATTAGACAAGCTCTTCGAATTGTGCTATCTTGAATTAAATTTCACTGACCATTGAATTATGCCATTTTAGACCAAACCCTGTGCAACTATATCATTTTAAACTTGGCATTTTGATCTATGCAATGTTAAATTAAATTCGTTGAACTATATTGCCCTAAAATCAAGCTTTTTGAAGCATGCAATCCTAAATTAAACTCATTAACTATGCAGTATTTAACTAAGCCTGTCGAACTATATCACTTTGAACTAAACTCATTTAATTACCCCTTTTGAACCAGATCTATTGAACTATACCGTTTTGAACTAAGATTATTGAACTAAGCTCTTTACACTATGTCGTGTTGAACTAGATTTTATTGAACTATAACATCACGAACCAAGCATTTTAAACAACACAATTTGAATTGAACTAAACCGATTAAGCTGTGCCATTTTGAACTAAATCCTTTACACTGTGACATCTTGAACTAAGCATTTTAAACACTCCAATCTTCGATTAAAACTATTGAACTGTGCCATTTTGAACTGGACTAATGAACTATATTTCTTTGAACTAAACCTATTAAATTACATCGCCTTGAGCTAGGCCCCTTGCACTATGTCATGTTGAACTAGATTTTATTGAATTGTAACATTTCCAGCTAAGCATTTGAAACAATAAAATCTTGAATTGGACTAAACCCAGTGAACTATGCTATTTTGGACTGAATTCAATGAAATGTGCCATTGTGAACTAAATCTTTGAAACTATGTCATTTTCAACCAAATTTTAATGAACTATAACATCTCGAACTAAGGAGCATTTTAAACAGTTCAATCTTGAATTGAACTCTATCAAACTATGCCATTTTGAATTAAACCCGTTGAACTGTGTCATTCTGAATTAAACTCATTAAACTACATCATTTCGAACTAAACCCTTCACACATCATTTTAAAGTAAAATTTTATTGAATTCTAGCCTCTCGAACTAAGCATTTTAAACAATTTAATCTTAAATTAATTGAATTAAACTCACTAAACTATTTTGAGCTAAATCGATTGAACTATGTCAGCTTGAACTAAACCTTTATAATATGTCATCTTGAATTAAATAAATCTTTTCAACAATGCTTTTCTAAATCAAACTATCTCTTTTAAACTATTACACCTTGAATTAATCGCATGAAGTTTACAAACTTGAAACTAAATCCGCTTGAACTGTTTCATCATAAGCTAAAGCACTTTTACCCCCAAGCCGAAACTGAACCACCATCATATTCCAGAAGTATTTCTCTCAGTAATTTTCCGATAATCTGTTCTAAAATTTGTCAACGAAACAAAATTTCTTCCAGACTATGTTTACGGGAAAGCATACCGCAAAAGATGAATTAACTGAGGAGATGGAATTAGGTGATGCTCAAATGGTTCCCGATGGAGCTAAGGATGTCGAGAAAATTTCACATATGTAAGAACGTTTCTTTTGCCTATCCTTCACACTTAAACGGACAAACCTGAGAGTGCTAAGGAATGTATGGATATTGTCAGTTTTTAGAAATCGATCCTATTCCGGATAAAAGACAATCTTAGTTGCGCCTGTAAAACATAATACATTTGAAAATTAAACAACAGTATTTTACAGGGGTTTCATCCGAATGTTTATTTCTGGTAGGTTACGATTTCCAGAAGAACCAAAAGAATACTGTTTCGGTTATGAGGTATTACTTCTTTTCTTGCTACAAAATATAGATGGGCCTGAATTTTTCATATGAAAAATTTAACCATATATTAGACAGAAATTTCTTTGGGAAGTGTTTTTCTTGATTCCGGTTCTAGGATATTTATTTTTGACCCTGCATAAGAATATATGTAAGTTTTGTCGTAAGATCGATTACTTGCTACAAATCGGTACCAAATACATGTATAACTGTTAAACTGCTGTATATTTCAGTTTTCAAAAAACTAAGCATTTATGAATTTCAAAAATTATTGGATACCGTGTTTATCGAGGAACTGTGTTACAGGATTTGACAGATCTTGGATCGATCGGTGAGGGTGCTTACGGTCGAGTGAATAAGATGAGGCACAATGAAACGGGTCGATATATGGGAGTTAAAGTAAGGATTTTACTGTTGGCGAATGGTCAATTTTAATTGAAGTAATTCGAGAAGTATTCTCTAATTAACAAACAATACTTTAATTGAATTTGAAAAGTTCATTTAACTAATTGATTAAAACTGTGAAATTTTCTTTTTACAGTACTTTTTTCTTTCCAGAAAGTTCGCATAATTTCGGACAAAAATGATGATGGCGAAGCCAATCGTTCCATGAAACGCCTAAGACAAGAAGTTGATGCGATTAAAAAAGCTTCAGACTGTCCTCAAGTTGTAACATTCTATGGCCTTACCTTCCATGAGGTTAATTTATGTTGCGAATTATAAATGTTAATTTTCAATCATTATTAAACGTTACCGGAATGTTAAGCTTTAAATAATGCAAAAGGAGGAAATTTGTTAAAAAAAAGTTTTAACCGGAATAAACTAGTCCAGAATTATATTTTCCCCTTTTTTTCCAGGTTGCTACTTTTATTAAATAATATCTTTTCGTCGAAAGTTTCACATCTAAAAGGCAGCTATTATTTTAGGGAGATTGTTTAGTTTGTATGGAATTAATGGATATATCGTTGGAAAATTTGTATAAAACCATACATAATCATACTCATGGCGTTTTTGATGAACGTATCCTTGGACATGTCGCAGTATCGGTATATTATTGTATTCTTCTTAGTTAATTATTCAAAAATTTAGCTTATACTTTTAATTAGTCAGCCAATTAATTAACCATATACTAATTACCATTTGGTAAAAAAATGATATATAGTAAAACATTAATTCATATGTTATTTATATAATATAACATATGGAAAATTCTTTCTTATTAAAATGACAGATAAGTAATATTTCTGCTTAATTAAGCAGAAATATTATTAAATATTAGAATAAAGTAAAGAATACTTTCTAATGATTCATTCCTTTCTTTTCTCTCTCTCTCTCTCTCTCTCTCTCTCTCTGTTTTACAAATTATTTTACTATAGTATATGTTGAATTGTATTATTTCAGATTCTTAAAGCATTAAATCATCTGAAAAATGAAATTAAAATTATCCATCGAGGTGTGAATTTGAATTTTTCGAACTTCCTATATTAAAATTATTTTTATACTTTTAGTACATTTTTTTTTTCGGATATTTATTTATATCAAAAATTATATATGAACAATTTTTGATAATCATATAATTGAGGGAATTTAGGATGCTAATTGGTCTTAATTTTATATTTTAACAAATTGTAATGACGTTTCAGGAATTTGTATTCGTAACAATAGGTAGGAAAATATTGATGATCAGTGCTAAATTCTCGTACGAATAGATGTCGATTAATGAAGAATATAACTATCACAAAAGAAAGAATTATAGAATTTTGCCAAATAAATTAAAATAAATTTTATATCAAATTTTTTCTACAACTACGTGAAAATTAGTATATCATATTTTACATGTAAAACCATCCAATATCTTACTGGATCTACGAGGTAATATCAAGCTTTGTGATTTTGGAATATCCGGTTATTTAATAAATTCAGTGGCGCAAACACGTGAAGCAGGATGTCGACCATATATGGCTGTTAGCTTTCATCCTTTTCATAAATATTTTATATATTAATGAAAAATTTTGCAATCATAAACATTATTACTATGAAAATAATAGTTTGTTTTCTAAAATTAAAGTTTAATAAATTTTTCTCATCGAATTTCTATTATAATACTATTAATTAGCTAATTATATTAATTGTAGCCTGAAAGATTGCTTACAAATGCTGCATACGATATACGTTCTGATGTTTGGAGCCTTGGAATTACACTGGTAAAACTAATTTATTCTTATCATGATAAGAAATTCAATCCTTTTTTATTAATTTATCAAAAATTATTGAGCATTAATTAACTTATCGAAGTGAATAAGATTAAATGATCTTTTTATTTCAATCATTAATTTAGATTATCAATGTTTTCATTCATTTTAACTGATAACAATAAAACAACAATTTATCACTTACTTTATTGTTTTGTTTTCTCTTTTACAGCAAGAAGTGGCTCTTGGTGTCTTTCCATATCCAAGATTTAATGAAAATGAACTTTTTGTACAACTTCAACAAGTTGTTTACGGTGATGCACCAATAATGGGTCCATCAGATGTGTACTCAATTAGAACTGTTCAATTTATCAATTCGTGGTAAGATATTTCTAATTTTTGAAATTATTATCATCTTTTAAGTTTTATAGAAAATAAATTACCAACCTTTTTTTTTTTTTAATCAATTATAATGGATAATTTTAAGCCTTGTGAAAGAAACAGAAGCTCGACCAAACTATGCAATGCTTATGGAGATGGAATTTTTCAAATATTATGATAGCTTAAATGGTACTTCGGAATATGTTGCAAATTATGTACAACAAGCATTAAATTTGCAAAAACAAAGTAATTTATAGTTTTCTCTTTTATGGTATAAGATTTTACAAATTTAATCGAAATGTCTTTTTTTAAAAATTTGCCTTATTCATTTGCTACATATTGTTGTATTAATTCTTTTTCTTTTTTTGAAATAATTTCACTCTTTTGTTTTGCTGCCACACTTTTCAATGTATCTAACAAAGAGAAATTGGCTATTTTAATATAGGCTTATTATTATTGGTTATTAATTATATATAGGCTTATTATTAACATTTGCATTTGTCATCACGATGAATTGAAAAGATTAGATATGATTAAGTTTTTTTTTTTGTTTGAAGCAAATCCTGAAAATTTTTGATCTCTTCGGAAAGAAAGATATTGGATAGATTCATTCATTAATCAATGATTGATAGACTTTGTGATAGTGTTAAAATTTGTTTTACATTTTCAGCATTCTTTTAACTATGAACATTCCGTGATACAATAAAGATTATCAATTTTTACATTCATTCCATACGTAACAAAATATTTTTAGCAATCAAATTATCATTAAAGATAAGTTGTTTCATTGAAAAATTATAGTTGAAAATTAAAAATTAAAACATATAATAATTAAATTAATTATTTCCATATCGAAATTATTTAGCGAAGATAATGATAATACGAAAATTTAACAACTTTGCTTCATGATTACATAAATAATTTATAATGTATAATTTATTTGAGTATTTTCTTATCATTAAAGGTTGATAAAAGATTACTTATTGTTAATTAATTTCTATATTACTATTTTTTGCAAAAAAAAAAAATTTGTTATGTTATCATTGTATAAATGAATAACTTATATAGGAATTATTTGTCTGTGATAATTTCTTCATTGATCATTCATTAATAGCATATTGTCAGATTTGATATATTCGACAAAAGAAAAATCGAAAATTGATGTTAAATTATTATTTGAATGATTGGATTGATGAGGAAATTTCATCTTTCGGATTTTCTTTTTTTTTGCTATTTTACCGATTTTTCTAACCGTTGATTTTTTTCCGGTCATCATATATGTTGTTAATTTGATCCGGAAAGATAGGAAATGAATATATATATATATATATCATTATTTACAAAGCTTATTGTTATCATCTTAATCATACTAATTTCCAATAATGAATGATAAGATCGAATTATTGTTATTTGATGAGCTTTCATCTTTTCTTTCTTCTATCCTTTCAATAATTAGCTCAATACTTGTTTATAACCGATATTTATGTGAAACATATTTCATTCAACAACATATGTTTGCATTATTCATTTGTTATTGTTTAGAAATATGTTGCTTATTTTCATTATTATTATTATTACTTTATTTTATTCCGATTTTGCTTATCACAATTAACTTTTAAATTTATCAAAATGATTCCTTATTTTATTGATTAAATCATTTTTAATTCATCATAGCGTTGATCAGAATAATCACTGCCATATCATTGTCATTTGGAAAGTAAATTTATCAAATTTAATTCCTATCAATGAAATTTCGGTTAATTAATATAATGTTCATAAAGTAATATGAAAGAAGAAGATATGTATTTGATAAGATAAGATGAAAAAAAGGAATTATGAGGTTTTAATATTTTTCAATTTAAATCTATAATTTACATGATACAATATCTAATTATAACTTTGCTTAAATAAATGACTAAATGATTCATTTCGTCAAAAAAGTTTCATCGCCATACTTTTTCCGACAATGAAGTAAAATGGATGATTGAAGTTTGATGAATTACGATAGACGAGCATTAATGAATTTTTAATTTAAAAGGATTCGTTTCCATACTTCTTTCGACAATGAAGTAAAATTGATCATTCGTCTCCAAACTTCTTATTATTATCTTCATTTTAAAATGATATCATTTTGATTATATCATATGATGGGAAAAATTAATTTTACTAATTATTAACTAAATATTAATCCGAAGTTTTATTTTTCTATATTGTTGAATTAATTAATTATTCTATTTTGTAATTTAATTTTCATCATTTCACTATTTATTTATTTATTTATTTGATCCATGAATAGAGTTAACAAAATAACATTACATTTTAATATGAAAGCATAAAAATGGTATTGTTTATTCTTTTTTCGAGTATTTTATAAAAACAAACAAAAAAGATTAATTTTTATAAGAAATTTAATTTCATTAATTAATTCATTAATTTATTTTAATTCATTAATTTATTCATTAATTTTGCATTAATTTTTATAAGAAATTTATTCTTTTAGCATATTTGAGAAATATTTGAAAATGTTTAAATTAATTCTTTCAAATTTCTAATACTAATTATTTTCCTATTTGTTCTTCTGATATCTCATTATCATCATTATCATCATATAAAATTTTTTGAATGACTGCTATAAATTTTAATAGAAAATTTCAATATGTTTTAATTGATATTTAAAATTTGAAAATATAACAACTACTACTCTGAATTTGTGAAGAAAAAGAATGATATAATTTAAGGTAATAATGATTTATTGTATAAATTAGCTTATCATAATAATAAGAATTAAATTGAATTAATATTAATTAAAATTTTTTTAATTAAATTTTTTAATTCAATTTCAAATATAATTATATTTAATTGTCGGATTACATGTAATGAAATATGTTCATTTTCTATTTTAACATTTTAATTAATAATTTCTAATTCTAATTTAATGGGAAAATTTCATTTTATCTTATTTAATCCTTCAAACAAAATATTCGAATTGAAAATTAGAATTAAATAAATCTATCATAATCGCTAGAATTTAGTTTGTTATGCTTAAAAATAGATAAATATTTGTTGCAAGCTAATTTTGTTTATTTATCAAAAATATGCATGTTTTATCAAAATTTATATCCTAGAAATATATTTCCAATTTTAATTTTATTTTATTAAAGTATTATTATTCATTATTATACATTACATTCAATGCTTATTAATTTAATTAAAATTTTTTTTAATTACTATATTTCGTAAGAAAAAGAAAAAGGGAAAATGATTATAAAGGAATTCAACTTTTATCTGTTTTAATTTATATTAAAATAATTATAAATTATCATTTAATCATAAATTATCATTTATTATACAAATAATTAATTTTTATTACTAAAATTAATATTGCTAAATTCAAATAAAATTAATTAAAAAAAAACAATTATATTAAGGCAATTTATAAATAAATTAAGTGATAACAAAAAGATGATATAATATGATATCATGATAATCAATTAAAATTATCTAAATTGATACAAATAATAATGAATAAATATTAATAGCCTATTATTATATATTTCTATTCCTACGATTGAAAAATGACAATTTGGGACATAAAATTTTTTCAAATGCTCGACGAAATTCCAAATTTAATATGCCATAGAGAAATGGATTGAGCGATGAATTAATATAACCGAGCCATACAAATGCTTGCATAATCTATAATTAAATTAAATTTATTAATGATAATAATTAGTAAAATTTAATGAACATTTTCCCTCCTCATTTCTTAAAGTTATAAAATTGCAAAATTAATTTATATAGTTTTAATTGCAAAAAAAAAACTGAACAAATAAACAAACACCAAAATTAGATGATAAAATAAAATTGAAATTCTAAAACAAAAACTTCATAATGAAATTAAAATAGTTTTTTTTTTTGTTAATTAAATTGTTTAAATGAATTTAAACAAAAATTTACACTCTTATATCAGGCAATTTTGAACAAATGATTAAATTAATTTTAATAATTTGCAAAAAATATATTGTTGCTATTGTTATTTTCGACAAGAACAAACAAACAAACAAACAAACAAACAAACAAACAAACAAACAAACAAACAACAAAATTTCAACTTTTCCATAATTAACTTTTCACTCAACAAAATAAGCTATTAACAAATTTTATTCCTAAATTTTAAATTAAAATAAAAAATAAATTAACCTTTGGATGTATATAGCACGAATTACAAAATGGTAATATAACATATGCGGAAAAGAATGGAAGCCAGCAAAATGAAAATACAGAAATAATAACAGCGATCGTTTTTGCTGCACGTTTTTCCTTCGATACAATAATTTGTGCACGTTGTGATATAGCAGCTGAAGCTCGATCCTTTAAAATAGAAAAATATTAAATTAAATTTTTAAAAAGTTATTTTTATGCTACTTCAACTAATAGTTTTAAATCTTCTTGAATTCTGAGATTAATCTCTTTAATTAATTGATATATGTTTCATCAAAAAAAATATTCAAAGTATTTATTACTTATTTATTTATTATTATTATTGTTATTATTATTAATTATTATTATTAATTATTATCATTACTATCATTATCAATTATTATTATTATTATTATTATTATCAATTATTGTTATTATTATCATTATCAATTATTATTATTATTATTATCAATTATTGTTTCCATTATCAATTGTTATTATTACTATCATCATCAATTATTATTATCATTATCAATTATTGTAACCATTATCAATTATTATTATTATTATTAATTATTATCAATTATTATTATTATTATCATCAATTATTATTATTATTATCATTGTCAATTATTATTATCACTATCAATTATTATTATTATTATCAATTATTATTTTCATTATCATTTACTACTATTATTATCAGTTATTATTATTAATAGAAGAATTGAATTTTTTCATTTCAGTAACTTGAAAAAGTATATTTTCTTCCTCCTTATTCTATTGCCAGCCGTAATGAATGCAATACAAAGTTATCTATGAAAAGAAACAAATTGAATTTATTTTCTCATTAAGTAATTGAATTGAAATTCTTTATAAAATTATTAATAACAATTGCTTCATTGTTAAATATTTTCACAGCAAGCCATGAATTACTCAATAAAATATCATTGCTATAAGTATGACTACTTTATGTAGCAGCCAGCCTACAGTATATTTCATGAAATTTTCTAAAATTTTACCATTTCCTTTCTTCGTTTTCTCATACCTTTCTAAATTGTTTCATTGAATTGTATGAATTTGTTTATAAAATTTGCATACAACAAATATTTAATTTTCTTATTGTTTATTATTTTAGTAATTCAATAAATATTTTAGGATAAATTAGAACTTAATATTTTATGGAAAATTTATATGACTAATAATTATAAAATATTTTAAATTTATTAATACTAAAAAAATTTTTTTGATTTATTAGAAGATTATTAATTAATTTTTTGTTTTTGTTTTCGGTTAATTTGCATAAAATTTTTACTAACATACCATTTCATGAAGTTCACTAAAATTCTCAATTGAAACAAGAACTGAATTATCGAATGCTTGAAGATTATTACTGCATACTTGTGGTCGTTTGGATAAAAATTTATTTCCCTCAGATAATGCACTTCGAGCTAAATATAAACTATCATATTAGAATTTTTCGAAAATTTTTAATATTTAATATTTTATATTTTATAAAAAAAAAAATTGCTATAATATTAGCATTCATAGAAATTAATTGAAAATTGAAAAAGATTAAAAATTTTTAAAAATTTAAATAATTAAAAATTTTTTCATTTAAAATTTTGCAACGTTTTTTCAACACATTTTAAATAAACATAAACTAATTAAAATAAACAAAACAAACTCCAATTTTTCCTAATTCGATGTCGTGCAGCAAGAAATATTTTAACATAAACAATAACCATCACAGCAAGAGGCACAAAAAATGAGCCACTAGCTGAATAAACAACAAATGCTTTTTCAGTTGTTAATTCGCAATATGTTTTTAAACTTTCACTTGACCAATCATTCCAACCAATTATTGGTGGCACACTAATGCATGCACTTGCTAACCAAACCTGTAAACAACAATTCCAAGAAATAATTGATAATAATTATTTCTTTTCGTGAAAAATTCAACTATTGAAATTGAAAGGAAGAAAGAAAGAGAGAGAGAGAGAGAGAGAGAAAGAGAGAAGGAAGAAAATAGTATTTAAAAATTGATTTAATTTTATAAATTCGATAAAATATTTTGGAAATGATATTTGAAATTAATGATTGATATAAATGTTATTGTTTAATAGTTGTAAAAAATTATTTTGAAATAATATTTATCACTTTAAAAAAAAAAAAGGAAAAAAACATTAATTGATTAAATAATTAATTTGAAATTATTAATTTACTGATAATTTAGTTATCATTTTGTGGTATAAATTTTTCATAAATAAATATAAATATAAATGAAATAACTATATTACCACAGCAATTGTTCGACAAACAAATTTCAGTGTCCTTTTATGAACATAATTAATTGGATCATGAATAGCCCAGTAACGATCCAATGCAATTGCACAAAGATTTAGAATTGATGATGTACAGAGCATTATATCCGCTGTTGTGAACATATGGCATAAAGTCATTCCTAATAACCATCGCCCACCTGAAATATATACATAATCACTAGAATTATTATACTTTCATCAAAAAAAAAAACAGATTATCATTAGTGTTATCTATATTGTTATCACTACTTGTTCGATTATCATTAAAACTCTTATTAGATTGAAAGCAAATTTGAAGTGTAAAATGCTACTACTACTACTACTACTAAAAACAGATTATCGTTAGTGTTATCTATATTAGCAATAATAATTATTAATAATAATAATTTAATAATAATAGTAATGATGATAATGACGATAATAATGATAATAATAGTTATGATAATAATCGAGAAATTCATTGACATCAAAAATTATTCTTTTTAGAATTTTCCATTTCACAAATATTAACAATTATGCCTTTTAGATTCTCCCGGTATAGATTCGCTTTAGATTCTCCCGATATAGATTCGCCCGCTATGCTAATCTATAATTTCTAATATCATTTTTATCATAAAATTAATTTCATCATTATTACTGAAATCTTTTAAATTTTCCCAATAAAAAATTTGAAATTTTTATTTAATTTAATATCATGATAATTTTACATTTACCATATTTTATCATGCGCTTAACGAAAATCATTTCGTTTCATTCTTTTATCAAATAAATTATCAATCAAAGCTATTCCTATGATAATCAGTTCTATTCCTTCATTATGCTTACATTATTACTAATCCCTTTTCTTCTTCACATTTATTAAACAAATCTATCACTTCATATAATTTTATTGTCAACATATATATTCGCTATACTATAAAAATTAACATAATTATTTACTAACCTATTGAAATTTTGAAATATGTAAAATAGGAACAAACTAAATCTAATGAATATTTGTCAACTTAATTCAATCCCTCAATGCATTTTACAATCGTATTTATTTTCATCTCATCAAATCTATAAATTTATTTTTTATGACGTCATTTATGAAAAATTTTCACTTTAAAAGCATCACTTCATTTTGAGTGTAATTGTATCATGCAAAATATAATTATGCAGTAAAATGTTGCATGTCATATTATGCATTACAGGTTATCTTACCTGCATGCATTAATCATTCGATAAATAAAATTAACACTTATTCTTATCAGTAATTCATTCATTCATTTTCTTAACACAAAAAAACGAATTACACACTATTATTGAATGTTGTTCGTAATATGTTGAAAATATTGCATTTGTTGAAATTTTTAGCGAAATTATTTTTGTTTTGAATAAATGCAATATAAAATGATAATTAGGCTTAATTTTCATTTTTGCATTCTTTTTTTTATTTGCCGTAAAATTTTTTTTTGAAAAGGTAAAAAACAATAATAAATAGAAATTAATTAATAATTATTGTTTGAAAGAATAAATGCTCTATTTGTTTATAAAAGATTTTTTAATTTTATTTTCAATTCTTTTCAGTTTTTATTTTTTCAAAAAAATTATATAAAGTACAAAATAAAAAGGTATGATGGTTTTATATGAATTTCATTAATTATGATAATCACAATTACATTCCTTCTACTTCTTATCAATCTGTTAAGATATATCATAAAGTTATCAAAGAAATATTATTATATTTTTTTTTTGAATTAAATTTCAATTTATTTACAAATTACAAATAGCTCGAAAAGTTTCAAGCAATTAATTTTTAGAATAGAATTAATTAGACAGTTACTTATATAGTAAACGAAAAAGAAAACAGCTGAATTTAGAGAGTAAATTTCATCCGAAATTTTATCTTCTGATTAAAAATTTCGGATGAGGTGGAATTAAGTATATAAAAATCTGCTGATGTATATCGATATGAAGTTGCAAATTTAGGTCAAACCATAAGAAGTACGAATTTATTGATGCGTAAAACTATCGAACTTTGATATTCTTACTCTGAGGTCAGCGATATTAAAATTAGATAGAAATAGAAATTTGAAAATGAGACTTAGTGTTTGCCTGATATGTTGTGCATGAATAAAATGTATGTATGAAAAAAG